>JAJKFJ010005203.1:0-19644 GCA_027382625.1 Tetmemena sp. SeJ-2015
CTGCAGAAGCCGGGGGCTTCTGCTCAGAGTGTGAGGTGGCGGGGGTGCCACGTGTTTAATATCCCTATTCGGCTGGTAGGTTTGTGTGCGTCAGATAAGTGCGTCACAGCAATATCATTGACGTCACTGCCTATCCTATTTATGCCGGGGGCCCTTTAATTCCCTTAATTATTATTATTATTATTAAAAGCAAGAAAGATATTTATATAAAAATATAAGTTTATACTTTTAGTAAAATTTTATTTGCTTTAAATATTTTTCTATAAAAAGAAGAAAGTATTCTGAATAGATAACTCTTTCCTGCGCCAGTTTCCATAAAGACGATAGACCCTAGTCCAAATAAATCATTGAACTATTTGTTCCTTTGGCTTTAGTAATCAATTTCCCACTGCTCTATGATTCTTTGGAATATAGTCTCTTGAAATTTATACTTATTTTACTATAGCTAAGATCCACTTGCCTCACTTGAATCTATTTAACGTTCAGATTTAGATTCAATTATTGATAAATATTATGACTCGTCTTCTAAGTTTTAAATGCACTAATCTAGTACAAATTCTGGGTCTAGATACAATAAAAACAACCATAACTTATTTTGTTAGATAAAGATTTTTCATTTAATTTGTTACAAAATCATCAATGCTTTGCATATTACTAAATAAAGATTAAATTTTATTTTTATTGTTTGATTGTTCTATTTTGAGAATCATAGAAGGTTGAATAAAAATAATACAATAAGTTTTTTATAGATACTTTATAATTTGAATGATATCGAAAGTGTTTTCTTCATTTGCAGAAGCTTTTGAACTGATAGAATTTTGTGGCGAATCATCTTTTTATTAATAAAGCTAAACTTTAATGATTTTCCTTCATAGATAAATAAAGAAATATTTCGGTATAATTTTTAGCCAAAGAGAAATGATAAAATTATTTTATAATGATAATTAACTTACAAGGTTAATTTTAGGTTATTTTTTTCTCTAAATCACACTATATATTTATCTAAAAAAATATAAAACATTTACTGATGATTATATTATGAATGCAAAAGGTTAGAGTGTTACTCTTATATTCTCCTTTTATTTGGATTTGAGAAATGTTTGGACTCTTCTTCAACCTCTTCTGTATTTTAAATATTCCTTTGAGAGTAATTAGTTTTAGAAGGAATTTATTGATATCTCATATCATCACAACCAACAAATTCAATTATATAAAGAAGATTGAAAAGATTTATTAAGAATAAAATTATTCTTTAAAATAAATAAGATTAATGATAAGACTTACAATAGTGAATTCATTGAATTGTAATTGAATCTTTTTCTCTCCTAGAGTAAATGTAATTAGAAGGAATATAGGATTTTAATTATAAGTCTTCCATCTTTAATAAAGTCGTCATTATGAATTTTATCCCAGTCTTAGTTGCTTTTTTATTAAAAATAAAAATATAATTAAAAGATTTGAAATCTTGCATTTATATGCGTGAGCTTTCAGTAATAATTAGCTATTTAAGGAGATTAAGTTCTGAATTTTTTAAAATATCGAAAGAGCTACTATCATTATGAAGAATAAATAGAAGGATTAGTTTTTGCTAATGGAAAAAGCCATGGAAGAAGTTTAAATCGAAACAATTCTTTTTCAAGTAAATTTTAAATTTTCTAATTATTTTCAAGAACTTATTTAATAGCTTTAGGATATTGAGTTCTTGCGGCGTAATAAAGAAAAAGAGAAACTATTATACATAGTCCTTTACAATAAATTTATATTCCTAACTTTAAATAATTTAAAAGCTATTCCTGGATCATCTTGTCAAATAATGGAAAAGTTAACGCTTGAAAATCTAGTAATTATCCAAATTTGAGCCTCAGCCTTATTTTCTAATATTTTTTTTACAAAATTAAATTCGTATGATCTGAAATTTAAATAACAAAAATCTATCTGATTTAGTGTAGATCTACACAAAATTAATATCTTTTATATTTTTTTAAATGCGATCTTACTAAAATAACACTCGATATTTACTAATTTTAAGAAAATAATAGTTTTTTTATTACTGATTCTTTATCCCCTGATTTTATGACTTATTAGTTTTGATATCATAAAATTTAAAGCCCTATCTTCTGAATTTTATTATTTCAATAATGAATTTAAAATTAAATCGTATTAATCATCTTAGATGTCTGCTCTAATTCTACTAGACATATTTGAGTTGATGATTTCAGAATCTAGTACTTAACCATGAGACTATTAAAATTATCCATGCTTTATCTAATTTATTTGTTATCCATAATGCATCTAATTATTTGGAAGCCTATAAGGTTATCTCGAAAGATCTTATTGATGATTAAGTTCTTCAAATCTCTAAGTTAAACTTAGTGATTCAATATTTTGACTTGTTAATTAGCTTTAATCCATTTGATAAGCATATTAGGCTGAGTCTTAGACTTATGGCATTATTTAAGCTTATATAATAATATAGAACATTAAATTACTATGGGATGAATACGAATAGTTGATCAGGAGTAAGAGATGTTTGAGAGAAATGAAGAAGTATATCTTGATTTAAGACCTTATGATCAGAGAGTTAAGATGTGTTATTTTTAGGACCAAGGTTAGATTCTCACTAGAAAACCGCTTTTGAAAAAGAAATTTCCGACCAATAATTATAACATCAATAGCAACAGCAACAATAGTAGCAGTAAAACTTAAATTAATTGGAAGAATGATTAATAAGAAGATGATGAGGAAGTTTAGTTAGCGGAAGAATATTTTAAAAAGAGAAAAGTTGAAAAATAAATTTGAGCTTCTTCAAATTATTCAAAATCAAATCTAATTGAGTTGGATTCAAAAGTATGTAATCATACATCCTGGTATTATCAATTTAGAGATGTTTTTTATTTATTCCCTAATGCTTAAACTTATACATCTCTTTTTTAATTACCCGCAATCCATCCATATTCTACATATAATTGTAAGCTATATTTGGAATCTTTGCCATAAGGTTCTGCCTTTAGATAAGTGATTGTATTTAATCCTAATTAGCATCCTAATGAATACTCTAATTGGTAGGAAGGTACAACTAGTTTTGAAATGAATGCTATTGGAGTCTCTAGGTTGATTGGATTTAGATATCATAGGGATTAAGATCTTATCTTTGTAGAGGAGATTGCTGACTAATAAAGGCTTGATTCTAAAATCCATATTAATCGTTCATCAATTGATTTCTATTTTGGAGGGTAGCAAACTCATCACCTCCACTTGAAAATAAAAGAAAGACATCTTATTTAATTTTTTCATTTTCATAAAAATGCTGATGGAACCTAATTCATTTCATTTTGCATCTATTATCTCTGCATATAATTTGTTGAAACTTAATTATATCCATCGATAAAAATAAAGTATAGTCAAATTATTTTATTCTTAAAATTCATTCAGTAATTAATTTAGGAAAATTGAAATTGAGATGAAAATTAAATATACAAGTCCAAGCAAAAATTATTAAATTTAGATAATGACTTAGTTTTATGAGCCCTAATGCATAATTTAGGCTTTATCAATTCATAAATAAATAATAATTATGAATTATTTATTACTTTTTTTTAAAACTAAATTTATTATAATTTTATACAAAATATTTTGATTGAGGATATGCTCTCTTTAATCTTTTTAAAAGAAAATTTTAAGAACATTTAAAACTTGATGCACTAAGTTCTTGAAGTAGATAAAGTCAATATTCTACCAAATATCTGGCAACTTTAAATTATTATACTAGAAAATTAAATGCAAAATAGTCGGTTGTAGGAAACTGATCTAGTAGAGATAAATTTAAAAAAGTTATTTATAATACAGAGATGTTTAAATATTATGACATTTTTAATTTGTTAATGGTGGGACTCATTAATATGCAAATCTTCACTTAGTTTAGTTAGTTCTGCTGATAGTCTTCATCTTTAAGTCTTGGTCTCTTTAAAATTGTTGAGTAGATTGGTTTTGAAAGTTATAGTAGCTAAAGGTTGTTTTAGTTCTTTGCTATCTAAAATTGATCTGATGTTGTCAAAGTGTTCATTTTTTTATTTATTCTGGGTATTATTTCTTGATTTCTGAAATTATCTTGCCATTTTAGTGTTGCTGGTTGCCTTCCTTGTTCTGAATCTTAGCCTTAACATTTTCAATGGCGTCTGAATGCTCTCGCAAAAGAGTGGTTTGGGTTGCTGCTACTGCTATTGCTGTATTGCTGTTGAGTACCACATTTAAAATTTAGAGATGTATCAAATTAAAACGAATTAAATATGAGTAACCCTACTAAGACTCCAACAGCTTCTATTTCAATCAGAAAACACCTTTAATATTCCTTTAGATTCTTCACTATAATTCACTAATTTAAAATTGTATAAAATTTAAAAGAGACATAAATACCTTCTACATTTATATAAAGATAACTAACTATGCTTTCTTTCTTTAGTAATAAGCAAAGTTTGAAGTTAAAGCAGGAATAAGAAAGCAAGATAAACAAACTACAAAAACTGCAAATAAATCTTGGTTCGGTATCATAAATTCGCTTAATATAAATGAAACAACTATTATTTAATTTTAGATATTTTATATTCATTTACTTAATCAAATTAATTCAACTCCTTTAAATTTAAAAACTTTTATAAAGTAAGAATACTTTTATACTAAGGCATTTTAATAAAAATATTTTTTGTTGATTAAATAAAATTATTGCTTTCAGTAAATTATTTACAATTAAGGAGTATTTATATGAGAATAAAGAAAAAGTTATTGTAGCCATTTCTAACTTGATTTATAAATTTGAAAATGAAATAAATCAATGAGTGGGTAGCTTTTATCTGAATTTGTAGTAGTTTATTTCATTATTTGTGTTTGATTTTGATATTCATAGCTTTACTATGACTAATTTCAGACGTGGTGTGAATATTGTTGATTAATAAGAGTTGAACTGGAGCTTTCAGGATCTTGAATTTGACTATCATTAAGTCTCATTCTTTCGAATTTGGCTCTAAAACTGGAATCATTTAACTAGGTTTGATTGTTTAATGAAGCACCTTCATGAGAAGAGCTTTAAATTAATATAAAAGCTTTAGAGTTGTTAGTGCGATCTTTGATAGATCTGTTGCTATTGATTGCCTAAAACATTCTCAAAGAGAAATTTTAACAAATTATAATATTTTAGAAGTAGAGGCATAACGCTGCCTAAAAATAAAATACTCTTATTCGGTTGAGCAACGAATATTCTGAAGACTCTAGATATAATTATAATCATCTTATTTTTAATTATAGATGACTAATTTCTACCATTTACATTTCTCAAAGTTAATAAATAATAGATATTATACGATGCAAGTCTTCTCCTTCTTAATCTAAAGCTTAAGGCTTTTATATTTATCTTTAAACTTAGCAAATTTATTATCTCACGAATATTAAATTTATATTTTAGGATATAAATTATTATAATTAAGTTTTAATATAGAAGAGAAATTATTGAAATCAATAATTTACTTATAAATGAAATATATCTTTTTACAAATATGTTAGCTAAATGTACAAATTAGGCCATAATAAAAACCATTTCCACAGCAAATAAAAGTCATTTAATTTCTTGTTGATATTCTCGTGTTATCATATAAAATTTTTTCATTTTTTATAGCGCAATTTACTTTATGACAACTTTTTATGGTTAGAATGTTTAATTAACTTATCAAATTCTTAAGTTCCCATTAGAAATAAATGAAATCTTTGACAAATTTTGAGTTTGAGCTAAATAAATAATCTTCTAAATTTAGTTTTATATAATCTAATTTATTTATTTTTAAATTTTTAAAACTAAAGTATTCTCCAGATTATAATTTGATTATCATATTATTATATTTGATTAAACTTCAATTTTTAGGATTTATAATTATCTCATAGCTTGTTTAATTATCCATGATAATATATTTAACAACTTCCCTGAATTTATATTGATTTAAACTTCAATATAATCATTACTTTAAAATAAGTTGAATGCCTAATAAATTAGTTGTGTTTATAAGTAAATTAGCTTATTGTTTAATTGCTCTTGTATATTAAATCATTAGAACTTGGTAACGAATAACTTGAGGAATATAATTGACGCTACTCTTAAGAAAACACAAGCTAATTATAATTAACTGATATAATATTTTTAAAAACACTAAATGCCAGGAGGATTGCTAAGCACTTAGCGATGCCAAGATGTAAACCAAGTCTGTCAACCAATCTCACATCGTCGGCATTTTATTATCTGCCATCAAATTCATTCCAAATAAACGCTTCAAATGCATACTTAAGGGGAGACAAGTACTACAGCCAACTCATCCATTCAGGATATTAGCAGGAGTTAGTGTAGTAACCTCCTAGTAGCATCAGAGGCATCATAATTGAAGGAGAAAGAGCCACTGCTACCTCAGCCTTTTAAATTATGCTCGACAGGAAGTACCCAAGTGAAGACGCGCAATTCACCAACAGCAAGTTTATAAGGTAAACCATAAAGATAATCAAGCAATATATATACTTTTTAAAAAGAAATGGCTAGCACTTCGAGTAAGTCCCACTCCGAAATAAGTTATAATCCACCACAGTAAAGGAGTAAACAGTTATATAGGAAACTCAGCACCAATCTTTGTCAGGAAATAAGGGGCTAAGCTCCTTAAATATTTATATTATAGACTACTTATTACACTTTGTTTACGTTGTACATTTTATTGGCTTGTTCCCTGAGAAATATTGGCTTTTCTTCTTATAGTACATTTCTAAAAAAATGAAAATCCAAATCAATTGAAAAATTAAGTCTTAATTTAATTTTTACGTTCCTGATTTAGCAATTCATTAGCAAATTATTTTAAATTTAAAACTTACTAAAAGAAAAGTCTTCGTTATTCTAATTTAATAGTTTGCGAAATAATTTTTTTTCACCTGAACAAAATTATCTCTAATTAGAGTGAAGGAAATACTTTATTAATTAATTTAAATAATCTATTAGAAGATTAAGATGCATCCCATTAGATTGATCATAGTTTGGTTCATATTCATTAAATTATTTATTTATAGATTATGTTTATTTTTAAAATAAAGAAATAGTAGTGAAAAACAAAAATCCTGCAAGACCCATCTGGTCTTTATAGCTATTACCGCTTAAGCCGAAGAAAATAGCAACTGCTATTAGCCCGATGAATATAATTTGAGCCATTTTGACTTTGAGATGTCTTGGATCTTTTTTAACATGCTCGAAAACTCTTGCATTTAGAACCCGTAATTGTACCATGAATGGTGCGAAGTCCCTTTTCATTTTGGATTAATCAATTTCTGGCAGGGTTAAAATAATTGTAAATAAGCTACCATCCTTTATTCCTAGGTGATAAAATAAATTAGATTTAGGGTAGGATCAAGGTTTAGTACTGACTCAACAGATAACAAATCTTCTATTCATCGTTTATACAATAAAGATTTATAATGAATTATTAAAGTTTTGTATAAATATGCAAATAACCTTGTTAATCATAATTGTAAACATGTAAACATCTAAAACTATAGTTAAAATTTAAATTAAAATCGGTGATTGGTTAAAAAAAATTGAGTTGTGCAACTTCGTGGCTGTTTAAATCGCTGATTTACCCCCTAATATGCTGCTTGTCCGATAGCTATTCAAAAATTAATATGAGATTCTTCTTTAATAATTTCAAAAGCACATCTCAGCAGCCAGAAATGATGCGCGCATTCACTTCTTTAATAATCATCCTCTTCTAAACTTGTTAATTATAGCTCAAAACTGCGAGCTCACACACAAAAATTGCATATATATAAAGATCATAAATTTGAAGCTGAATCTAATGGCCTTATAATTATCAAATCAGACATACTTCAATCGTCACGATTTTATTCTATTTTAATTTCATATCTAAATTAATTCTCTTTCCTAATCAATTCTCAGCTATATTAGAACTATCTAAAAAACATGAACAATAAAGATTAATAGCTTAAAAAATTAATTACTTTACTCATTTAAAAATATAGAAACTGTACTCAGCAAATTAATAAAATAACAAATTTTATTTCTCATACAGAAGAAAATTTAATAGCTTTATTATTTATTTAGTAATGTTTACTCCTTTGAGCTAATTAATTGGGAGAAATAAAAATTTATAAATATGATTTAATTGATTCATCGTTAGAACATTTTGGATAGTTGACAGAGAGGATTTTCATATAATAATCCGCAGGGTTAGAAAACTTAGGACAAGGAATTCCGATTCGATCGAAGTAGATGGAACTCTTTTTTGCCTCTCCCTGGTACATTTTAATTTTACCTATTTTGATTTACACGATGTGTCCATCACACATAAGTATTAGTCTGTCGAAAAGGTTAAAAGAGTCTGAGCCTGGTTGGTGAATAGTAGTTATGACAGTCTTTCCTTTTTTAGCCAGAGAATCCAACAGTTTAACTATTTAATAGGCTTTGAAGCTGTCTAGCCCTGAAGTAGGTTCATCCAATAAAATGAGAGAAGGATCTGTGATTAACTCAACTCCTATTAAATTATAACTTATTGCAGTTCTCTTTCTTTCCCCTCCTGAGAGAGTTTTCTGTTTTGCAGAGCCAATAATTGTGTCTGCTGTGTGCATCAACCCTAGGTCTTTTAGTAATTCCTCCACTCTTTCATCCTGTTCTCTCTCAGAAATAAATTAAGAAGTTAACATATAGTTTATTAAAATGTGATTGAGCTTGAGGCGTGCAGCAAATCTCAAAGATTGACGGGGAGAATAGTAAGAAAACAGAATGTCATCTTGCATCACATACCCAGCTAGGCTTCCAAATAGATTTTGAGTAAGAGAAATAAAACTTTTAATTTTCATTGATTGAATAAATAAGAGGAGAATTATCGTTTACTAATACCTTGCCTTGAATTTTATTTCCTCTCGAAGTTGAAGCCCTATCACTCAAAATATTAAACTTACTTTGACAAAATATTGAGTAATGAAGTTTTGCCAGCTCCTGACGAGCCCATAATATAAAGAGTTTGGCCAGGCATGGCATACCCACTCACTCCCTTTAAAATGTTGAGAGTCTTAAACTTTCCCTCAATCAAATAAGATTAATGTTTAATCTTTGCATCTCGCTTATTTAACTTGATATTTACATCGAAGGAAATATCTTAGAATGTAATCTTAACTGGGTTTATAAAAAGTAAAATATAATGCTTCTCCTTTGAGATGATAGCTTTTAGCATCTCTCCATCATATTTTGGTTATAGTCTTCCCTAATTTGTAAAGCATCTATGAAAGATTTTTTAATTAAAATAACTTACTTTAATTCTCTCCTCTTTATTCTTTTCCCATGATTCATTTAGTTTAATCAATAGTTAATTTGAAAGGAAGATAAAAGAATTAAAAATTTAAATGAGGCGAACAATAGTAGAATCATGAAATAGCTTTTAAACTTTTTTGAACACAAAAAGTACTTTTTGTAAATTATTTTATTTTTCATAAATACTTTATGATTTAATTCACGAATTAGCAACTTAAGCTTTCAGGATCAATATTTTTTAATTTATATTTTAAATATTAATGGAAACTTAAATATTCTTAAATTGTAAACAAAAATATATATATGGATTTAGTAAGAGTAAATGATTTATTAAAATATTAAGAGAATATTTGCAACAGTTACTTATAAAACTTAATAATTGATTCCTTAATCTGAGCCCAATTTTGAAAACCAATTAAGAAAAATACAACTTGCTTTTATTAAATTCTCCAAATGTGCTTTAAATAAGTGAATCTTTATCCTAACAAATATTTCCTTCCTCATGATTTTACCTTAATATTGTCTAGATTTTTAGAGTTTTAAATTTCGCTCTTCAAAAAATACATCTCTAATAAAACTCGTTAAAATTGAGTGCAATAAATAAGAATAATTTTATAGATTCGTCTACTTTAAATTAAATAGATAATTTGATTATCCTTTAAAATCTTAACTATATTTTAAATCCAATTAAGATATATCTTTTAGCAATTTCTTTATTAATTCGATTGATTTAATATTGAGTTAATTGCATAAAAAATTAATGTATTGATTGAAGAAAGTGAATTTAGAGTTTGAAGATCTTGTTATTATCTGTTTGCCTCAAGATCATGTGAGATTTAGTTTTCTTGCATAAGTTTTATCTGTCTCTTGAGACTGAAAAGGGTTTGAAATATTCTATAAATTAGTGTTATAAATTTAAAACTGTGAGTGGCTTAAATATGTGACATAGTAATTATGACGTGTATCTGCTTGGGCATTCCAGACTGGGCCACGACAATTATATCTAGCAATATGACCAAAATCACCCTTAATTAATTACTTTTTTACTTTAACTGATCAATCCTGAACTCTATTATCATTTAATAAACAAGTAATTACGTTATTCTTTCATACAAATCCTAATTGATTTTAATTCTTTACTGTATTTCTAGACATTTAAACAGACTTAAATAATTTATCAATGAATTTGTGCAATTTTAGGTGGACTATTGCTGTTTAAATGATATTATGCGTAGAGAAATAGTTTAATATCTTTATGATTTCATAATTCCCCTTAAAGGCACTACATTTAGTTTGCATATTTTTCTCTAAGAATCTTCATGCCTTCCATTCCATGAATCTTAATTGAATTTAAAAGGATTATTAGTTAGATTAATTTATATTATCGCTTTTTATAAGAAGATTTAAAGCATCTTCTAATGTGAGCATTTTAAAATATGTTTCATTATTTTATTGGAAAAATATTGTTAAGCCTCATCTCTAAAATATATTATCAGATTTGTCAAAATAATAGATAAATCAAACTTTAAATAAATGTAAATTACAAATAATGATCTTGCTACTCTCCAAGCAATCGTTTATAACATTTTCTGCTTTTCATTTTGTATTGATAGTGCAATAATCAAAGAATAAATTTTAATAGTTCATATCCTGAAATCTAATTAATGATACACAAAAATATTGCGCAACTATAAAGTTAAATATTTTAATTGTCTATAAACATAGTTTAGATTTGTAAAAATAATTTGTTAAAAACAATCTTATTCATAAAATTTTATGTAACAGAAAATTTTCTTGAAAGGCTTAGTATTTATTTTAATTATAAATATGATCTTCATTATAAATGTATTATATTTGATAAATGAAGAGTGTTTTATATATGGATCTGGTCAAAATAAATTAAAACTTAATATAGAATTAGTCTTGTTTAGATAAAGATATAAGAAAGGATTCAAACCTATCGTTTATTAAAATTAAATTATTTTTATTTAGCAAGCTCTTGGAATTCTGAGAATTTAGTTTACTATTTAATAACTTTATTTTTCAAATAGAATGATACATAAATCTCAGGCAAACTAATACCTATTGGGGATAAAGTTTAAGAACATAACTGCTATATCTTAACTCATGTGGCAAATTTCTGTAAGCTAATTGCTAACAGCGCGAGGTCAGCGTAAGATTTGTTTCCTACAGAGAAAGAGGCCAAAAGACCAAGGAGCAAGCTTGTCTCCTATGAGAACATCCCTCTTCTACTACCTGAGGCGGAGAGCAAGCTCTTTTAGACTTATCTGCTTCACATTCAGTCTAGGCCCTCAATTTAACTAACAGATCACACCCTCAGTCAAAAAGGGTTTGAACGGCAGGTATTTCTATTGCCCTGTACTGCGAGTGGCAGCTTTCAAGACCTCTTGCAGCTATCTGAGGTATCGCTGTTAGAAGTAAACAGGCTACAGTACCTGGAGGGCAACAAAGGAGCTCCATAAGGAGTAACAACTTATCTAATAAGGTAAGTTACATATTTAATAACCTCGCTAATATAATAGACTAAAATTATCCCACTGATCAAATTATTAAGCCACATCAGTCAATTAATAACAATTATAATGGGTTTAATTATCTCAGCACTTATAAATCACAGTTGTTAAGGAATGATTTATTTATTTATACCCTCAAATCCTTATTCTCATTCTCAAGCTTAAGAACGAAAAATAAATTTAGATATAAGTTCAAACATTCTTTAATCTTTTCAAGTCTTAAAACAAAACAGTTATAATTTAAATAATTATTTTTGAAACTTACTTAATATTCATTTATAAATCTTCCTAATCAAAAAATAGAATTAGCTTAGCAAAATTAAAATAATGGCTAATTTTATCTATGAACAAATCATTCAATTAGAAGTAAATCTTTTATAATTTAATCTTTTTTTAAACAAGTTAAAATAATTCCTTTAAAAGAAAACTCTCAACTCTACCAATGTATTTTCTTTTTTAAATAAAATACAAGTTTATATAATTATCAGAAAGCTTCTCATCTGTATTAGAAAATATTTTGGATATAAGAGAATTACCATTTATTTGAATAGAATGGATTTATATTATAGTAATCTGTAGTATGATTAATCACTGGAACTTAGAGACTAACACTTTAAGGCATATCATAGAAAGTATTCTCAAGAAAACATTATATAATTTCATAAATTATTAATCAATTTTCTCTCTTTTTAAGTTAATTCAAATAAGGAGGAATAAAGTTTCTGATTTCCTCAAATATAGTTGAGAATTTAATTAAAAAAAAAGAATTAAATTAATAATTATATTAATAAATTTAAATGTTAGTGAAAGATGAAGTAATAGATATTGGGTTGAAATTATTACCATTCGATTAAGCATTAAATTCTAAGCGACTTTTATTATTGTATCTTCTTCGTAGGAGGTCTGTGTAAAGAGTTACCTCTGTCATAAGTTTGTGAACTTGACTAATTTCTTGACTCAGAGTTTGTGACATCAATATCTCTTCTTAGCCACCTCCTATCGTAGTGGATGTTGAACTAACTCATACTAAAATTAAATAAGCTATCGAACAAGCCAAATATTGGGCGACCTAATTCTCAATTTAATATCACTTTACATATCTTCATTTGCTATTTAATTCTATTCCGATTTTAATTTTAACTATAATTATTTTATTGACTATTTCTTGAATAAATGGTAATTATTTTTTGAATCATTAACTGAAAGCTCTTTGCCAAACTAACATTTAAATATAGATTGCTAAAGTGGCGCTAATTAAAAATTACAAAAATAAATTAAAATACTTTTCCATTTGAATTATTTGTTAATGAGCCTTTTAAATTTTTAAAGATTATTTTTAATACTTTATTTAGTGGTAATTAGTTCCCATTAGTAGAAGAATGCTAAATAACTTATTTTATTAGAGTTTTTTTAGTTTATTTTTGTGAAAGAGTTTATTTTCAATACTAAAAAGCTAAAGCCAAGATTAAATTAACTTTAGTAAGTTAAATAAAGTGAGTATATTAAAATATTTTAAAAGCATTTTTTAAAAATATAGATTAAAAACTATAATTTATTAGATAACGAAACTAAGTAAATTAAATTAAGATATGGTAAAGAGATGGAAGTTGAAAAAGAATCTCAAGTCTAAATAAAAATTATCACACTTTAAACTGAATTAAATTCTAAGAATAATTTATCCCTTCAATATTAATGTGGAAGAACAATTCACGTATATAGATAATTGAAAGCAGAAACTCATATTAACTCGAGATTGTTCTCAAACATGATGAGAAAGATAAATGAGGATGAATTACAAAATTAAGGTGATTCAATTATGTAATGCTGTAATTATTATTTAAAGTATATTAAATATGAAATATTTCTGCTTAATATTTTAACTTGTAAAGAAATTTTAATAATTTATAGATTATTATAGAATTAATTATATAATAAAACAGTGAGACCAGCAAGGATAGCTAGGCATTTTCCGATTCCGAGATCAAAGCCTAGACGTTCAATGAGGTGAACATCATTAGGCCCGTATTTTCTTCCATCGAACTCATTCCAAACCAAAGCCTCGAGTGAGTATTTGATAGTTTATTTATAAGATAGGAGAAATGTATTGGAACCAGCCAATCCAGGCAGGGTAGGAGCCAGAGTTAGAGAAAAACCCTCCGAACAGCATCAGAGGCATAATGATTACTGGAGCCAGAGCTACTGCGATTTCTTCTTTGTCAAAGATACTCGACAGGAAATAACCGAATGAAGAAGCACATATAACCAACATAAAGTTTATTAGGTAAGCCATGAAGAATCCCTAAAATTAAGTTTTTGAATTGTATAAAGTAACTTAAAAATAAAAGAAGAAACTTCTGGTTTTCATTAAATTTATTCGTGTAATTCTTTATCTGAAATCTTAATAGATAAACCTGATTAAAAATTAAAATTTCAACTTTATTAAGCACCAATCTTTTATTAGAGATAAGCTCTATTCTGTAAACATTAATTAATAATCTAATTATGAAAATGGGAATTGATCTTTTTAACTCACTTTTTTAATTTATTTTAGTTTATTTAAATAATTGTGATTAATCTTCCGGCATCAAGAGTAAGGCCGACTCCAAAGTACGTAACAATCCACCAAATCATAGGAGTAAGCAACTGAATAGGGAACTCAGCTCCTACCTTAGTCAAGAAATAAGGTCCTAAACTTAAATATTTTAAAATCTTCATACTAATTAATGCTTTGATAATACGTTGTACATCTTGTTTGCTTGCTCTCTTAAGAAAACTGGTCTCTCTTCCTGGAAAATAAGAATGCAGCCCATCAGATTCATCATAGTCTAGTTGATAACAAATTATAATTACCAACTTTAGGTAAAAATTAAGTTAATACCCTTTAAAATATAATTTTTAAATAATAATTGTTTTTTACAAATAATATTTTAAAAGAAGGTTGGGAGCTAGCCATCAGAATAAATAATTATTTAACATTAATATCTGTTGAAGTGATAATTGATGTCAAGACATTACTAAATATAATGCTAATGACAAACTGTTATTTAGGGAGTAGGCTTACTATTGGATGAGCAAGGTCTATCAATAGTTGCCAGATATATTCTAATGCAAACTCTTCAAATTAAAAAACTTGGTGCTTCTGAAACTATACTTAGCTGTATTTATTTTACTCTGGAAGCCCATAACCACTCTTGAAAGATTAGTTTTGTTTATTATAAAAAATAATTATTTTAGCATAATTGGTATTATACGCAATAGATATTATTATTGCTCTATTTCTGCTAATTTAAATATTTATAAAACTCATTTCGGCTTTCCATCCGAGCATAGAAGCCCAATGCTTGTCGTGACGTTACGATACACAGTTGGACCTTTTGGTGTCATCTTATGTAGTAGTAAAGACGCTCGCTGATGTTCAGCGGGTCAAGCAGGGTCCTCGGTTTCTCTTACAAAAAACCTCGATGGAGTGTGAAACCGGTGAGGGAAAAATCTCACCTTACTTTGTTGTCATAAACATCGTGCTGCAAGTGTTTAAAGTTATTAATGAGTTTCACTTGCCTCACCAAGAGTATACTACTTCTCAAACTCACATCTTCCTTGGCGATTTTAACTACTTTAACCCTCACTCTATGAGAGGGGATTTATTGATTGTAATTGCTAAACATGGGTCCCAGGTGGAGGGACAATCCCACTTCCTCATTAAGAACTCACACGGATTACTAAACTAGATCACCTCCTAGGGGATACGAAACTAAAGAGAGGCAGAGAGTAATGGTCGGCTTATCTCTCTAATCCAGCAAAGCTAACTTTAATGCAACGTCACGGGTCTAAGATATTAACTTTCTATTTTTATAATTAAAATAAAATTACCTTATTTACTAACTATTACTTATGCAGAAATCCTAAGCACCAGTTTATAAATTTCTTAAAAATTAAATTCTTGCAATCTTCAATCATGAAAATAATTTAACCTTTATTATCAATTTTAATATTTAAAATATTTTATGACCATTATTTATCCTCGAAGGAATTTTATTTCTAAACTCTTAATACTTACGGAATTAAATCGATTTATTTTTCTAGAACAATTTAATGAATTTAATTTTATATAATGGAGTACTTAGTCCTCGCCAAATTTAAATGATAGTGGTAAAGAATAAAAATCCAGCTAGTCCCATCTAACTGACATAGCCATTGCCACCCAAGTTCCAGAAGATTGCCAAACTGAGTAGTCCGATAAAGATAGTTTGGCCAACTTTAACTTTAATGTGGCGAGGATCTCTCTTAACGTGCTCATTCACTCTTGCGTATAAAGTCTTAAGTTGTGAGAAGTAGGGAGCGTAGTCTTTCTTCATCTTTGATTTGTCTATGGCGGGCATCTTTAAATAATGGTAATTCTATATTTAGGCAAGTCGAGTAGTTTTTGCTCCTTTAATACAAAATTAGCTGAATAAAGTTATAGTGGATACTACTGGCAGATTCTTCTGCTAATAGTTTTCCATAAGGAATTATATAAAATATTTTTAATGAACTTGACTTTCTTTTCGTCATTGGAGTCCTTAGGGTAGTTGACAGTCAGCACCTTCATATAGTAGTCAGCAGGGTTTGAGAATCGAGGGCAAGGAATTCCAATCTTTTCGAAATAGCGTGAACTCTTCTTTGCTTCTCCTTGGAACATTTAACACAATATATTCTATAATCCAAATTAATTAAATTATAGAATATTAGTTATAAGAAGAGTCATAAATTCTTAATCATTCAAATATATTGGTTATCCAAAATGACTTTTATTCCCTTATAGATAAAAATTTAAGAGATAAGATAATTATTCTGGCTTAATAAATCATTTTTATTGAGAGGAAGTTGAAAATTTTAGTTTATTTTATTTCTAAAAGCATTTCCAGATAAGAAAGAGATCAAAATATTTTATTAAGCAGTAAATGCAATACATATATGTATAAATACAATCTAGCTAAAAACACTAACAAAAACATAAAAAAACAATATTATAAATGAATTGAGATATTATAATTTTTTTATTTTAATTTTTTTTGTTTTATACCCATTTAAAGCTTTAAGTTTTAAAATAAATTTAACATAAGAAACAAGTGTTCTCTTCATTTATATTTAAAATTGGCATTTTCCCTAGACAAACGCTAATTCTTGCTTAAAAACATTATTATTTGTAAATAATATTTATTATTCTACAAATCAAGGAGGAAGCAAAAATAAATCTAAATGACATTCCTGCTGATGTTTATTATATGTCTTATTTTTTAAAAATAATTAAGACATTTAAATTTGAATGGACCAAGACGACAGCGACCTGACATTGCTTGTAAGTAAAATATCTCCAATCCATTGATGAATTCGGTATTAGGAATGTAAGTAACAGTATATGACCAGAAGAGCAGGAGACAGCTTACACTTAGAACTTAGAACTGGGGAAGTTGGAGAATGAAGCAAGCATATTCTGACAATTTACAACAGCCAAGTATTGGAATGCGAAATCAGAAGCAACATCCAAACACAGAACTGCGTTAGACCCAAGAAGTTGCAGTCAAGCCAAGACTTATTCAGATTACACAAAATACAGGGACTAATCCAAATCTTCAACATTCTAACTTTACAGCTCTGCCAAAATGCAATCTACTCTCCACATATCAATTGCAGGAGGTTCCCTCCATTAAATTTAAATCAATCATATAATCAACTGTAATATAATTCACTCAGTAGACTTCAAGTTTTAGATTAAATTTGATTACTCACTTGATGGAAAAATAAACAAGCTTGATAGTTTACTTTTCTCGCTAGAATTAAATTCTATATATTATTTAAATCTATTATTTTTAAAATTATCTTATATTATGAAATGGGTGAATAGAAATTTAAATTGACGAACTTTGATTTAAGTTTAAAGAAATCTCTTTTAAATATATTAATTTTAAACATTTAATAATATTTGAACATGATGTGACCATCACACATGAGAATGAGTCTATTGAATAGTTTGAAAGAGTCTGAGCCTGGCTGATGAATGGTGGCTATCACAGTCTTACCTTTTTTGGCAAGTAAATCCAGCATCTTAACAATCTAATAAGCTTTGAAGCTGTCTAGTCCAGAGGTTGGTTCATCTAACAGAATCAAAGATGGATCAGTAATAAGCTCCACTCCAATAGCAGTTCTCTTTCTCTCTCCTCCTGAGAGAGTTTTATGTCTGACAGAGCCTACAGGGGTGTCTGCAGCTTGTAATAGTCCAAGATCCTTCAAGAGTTCTTCGACTCTTTCATCTTGCTCTTTCTCAGAAATGTCTTAAAATATTTAAAGTTTTTATCCTTTGTCGTGGAGTTTGAGTCTGGCAGCAAATCTAAGAGACTGACGTGGAGAGTAATATGAGAAGAGTACATCATCTTGCATGACATAGCCTGCCAAGCTACCAAACAAATCCTAGGATAGAGGTGTAGAGTCATTTACCATTATTTTTCCACTAATTTTATTTCCATTTCTTGAAGACGCTCTGTCACTTAAAATGTTCATTTTATATAATTTATATTTATGAGCTATTTAATTATTGCCCGAAGATCCTTAAAAATTGTCATTTGAAATTATTGTTAATATAAATATGAAAGCTCAACAATTTATAAAAGCTAATCATTAACTATGAAAAAATAAAGTTAAAGTTAAACTCTATTTAGTAAAATTATAAAATGTTAAGTAAAGATGTCTTTCCTGCTCCAGAAGAACCCATGATGTATAGTGATGCAAATAAAATATTGATTGGCCTGGCATGGCATAGCCGCTCACTCCTTTTATGATGTTGAGAGTCTTTGAAGATACTCCGTCAGTCTTAGCTAATATCAAAGTTTAAATTAAAATCAGTGATTAGTTAAAATAATAAATGAAGAGTTACAAAATGGAGTAAGTTTGAAATCCCATATTCACTCCCTATCTGTAACTTGTTATCTAAATAATCTATAAATAATATAAGTTTCTTCTTTAATCACCTTCATAGCCTCCAGTAACGAGATATGATGCGCTCATATTTTTATATTCCAAATATTTGTGCTAGTAAAACTTGATTTGCTTAAAACTCAGGATTTAGCGCTCTATTATAATTTTATACTGAATGCACTTTATTTGCCTATTTATTTCTTCCATTTTGATTTAATTTATAGCTTAATTTATTTTCCATTAAATTCTGTACTTTAATAATAATTATATTATTTTATATTATAGCCTGTTTCTTGTTGAGAGGGACAGTAACATCAAAGTAGATGTCTTCAAAGGTAACTTTGACAGGATTTCTTCAAAAGATTTATAAATGAATTTTATTAACTTCTGATCATGGCGAGAGACCTTGATTTTTCAATCATGTCCTGGTGGATGATTGTCTGCATAGTTTCAGTTTCGAGTGCCGATGCTATAAAATTTGGTCAAAAAGTTTACTTACGTGGCTGGTTCTTCGTCAGGGCTCTTAAATATATGTTATATTTTGAATCTTTCTGAGCTGAAATCGTCCAGTTTGAGATCGTTTAGGCCGTATTCTAAGTCGTTCTTTTCAATACTCATTTTTGCAAAGTGGATATAAATAAATATTTGAGGGCGATGATTAATTACGTGTAATACTAAGTCTATTTGATTTATAAAATATAAAATGATTTATATGACTTTTATTTATGGATTATATAACTTAAAGAGCTTAGTGAATATAATTACTTTGCCTTTAAAATGACGTGGCTGGATTTCTCTGACTTAATCTGATTTATTCAACTT
>JAJKFJ010005216.1:0-19584 GCA_027382625.1 Tetmemena sp. SeJ-2015
TCAGACAGCTACCTCATCGATTAGATTTTAGATGGACTGCAGGTTGCGCAGGACTGTTCATATCTCAATTATTTATGTTAGAATAATATCCCTGCAAATCTTGTGGATTATCCCCTATTAGTAAAATTAATTTAAATAGAAACTTAAATATTTTAGTGTCTTATTGATGATAATTATTGATGAATAAGATATGCCTTTCTTGCTAATTATTTATAATTGGACTAGACTTACAAGTACCTGTTTAACTACACGTGCTTGGAGAATTGCCCATCCGGCTTTTATGTTGAAACTAATAGCTCCTGCACCAAGTGCAGCACCTAATGCTCTAAGTGCCAAAACTCACCTAATTTCTGCACTCTCTGCTCAAACAATCAAAACTCAAATAAATTAATCTTCATAAACTTAATAAATAAAGATAAAGAGTTAAGATTAAGTTAGCATGAGAGAAAATCAATGATTTTTAATCTTTGAATTCCTTATTCTTGCACTAAGAGTCTGGAACATGCTTAGAAACGTGCCCTACAGGGATGTATGCAGATGAATTAAATTACTAGATTTAATTATACTGCTCGTAAATTTATTAGCTTTAATTTCATTTTAAGGTGTAATCACTT
Organism: Tetmemena sp. SeJ-2015; assembly: GCA_027382625.1. Lineage (NCBI taxonomy): Eukaryota > Ciliophora > Spirotrichea > Sporadotrichida > Oxytrichidae > Tetmemena > Tetmemena sp. SeJ-2015. The sequence goes on from JAJKFJ010005216.1 coordinate 615, forward strand.
ATTTAAAATGAATCCCTATAGAAATGCATGTCCTGTACCTTTCCCTGCCAAAGCTGTAGCAACTAAACGTATTGTCTAAGTTGTCAGCAATCAAAGTCCAATGAGACTCTAATGTACTATAAAGGCTCCTGCCTCTCTCAATATATATATCCCATATTCCATTAAAATAATTACAAGGATCATTTAAAATTTTGAAGCGCAATAGTTTCATAATTTAGATTTATAGGATTAAATTTTGAATGCCCTGTGACTACAATGGTGTCTTTGAAATCTGAGACTGAGTGCTAGAGTTGCTCTTCAAACTGCTTGACTTGTTAAAAACTACCCGATACCTGTACAAGCTGCAACTAATCCTCAAGTGCTAAATTGCTATTTGGGACTAAATGCGTGTCGGAGTGCCCAGATGGATTTCAAAGAGACGCTTACAGCACGAAGTGTGTTTCTATGGGAGAGACCATCGTTCCCTTCCCATTCATTTCTTCATCTATGATTAGTGTCATGATTATTGGAACACTCAAAACTTGTAGAGTTCATATAAATTAAATAAATTAAGCATAAAATGAGTTAGTCTAAACTATAAGGATACAAGCATTCAAATCATAATTAAAGATTTCGACTATTAAACTAATTTCTTTATCTGTTAAGATGAATACTTACTTATTTTATTGGTTTTGATTGCTGTTTGTAGATATTTAGTTATAAGTGAATTATAATTGTAGCTTCTACTTGGTAATAAACTGGTGGTATTTATTCTACTTGATTTTGAGAGATGAGTTTTGGCAATCCACAATTATCCTGGCCTACTCCATAACCTCCATACTTGCGCTCAACATTCTATTCTTCGTTTACTTTTTGAAAAGTGTGCACACTCTTCAAGAGTGGAAAAATATCTTCTCTAGATTCAAATCAATCTATTGGCTCATCATTTCAGGAATTAAATTCAATTCTCATAAATAAAAATAAATAAGATTAAAGCTCTAAATTTAAAAAAATTTCCTCATGTTTATAAAAATAATATTTATTCTATTTCTTATAATCAATCTATATAGCTTTTGAAGTAGATATTTTATTGGCTTGGTTGAATAAATATATTAACTCACAGAATTTATATTTTAATATATAAATATAAAGAATGATTGTATTTAACTTCCAACTATTCAGAATATTCTTTACTTATTTATAAAAAATTATATTTGCTCAATCACATATAATGAACATTAAATAAGCAAAAATAAATAGAAACATTTTGAAATTTACTTTCAATAATCTCTTAATAGATTTTTTAATTTCATGTCAGAAAATTGAATTACAATATCTTAGAGAAGTTAAATTATTAATTATTAGGAATTAAGCATCCCTAACGGGCATATAATACTTAATCGATTTAAAGTAATTCACATGCGTAACTACTTGATCAGTTGTGCTACGTCTTCGTGAAATCCCACCGTTTAGTTAAAATATAGAGAGTATTAAAATTTATTTTGACTTTAATGGATATAAATTTTTTGTGTACTTCTAAAGTATATCAGTAGCTAAAATCTAGCAGAAGGAAAAGGCAAAATGTGGAGAAGCTGAGTGCTTTGTAAAACTAGCACCTAAGATAGTACATGAGTGCGAACATTTTGTTTATCGAACTAGATCTCTCCATCAAGAAACTACTCTGCAAGTACTCCTTGCTATAAATTGCTTGCTGCTTCTTTCCCGTTCTCATTCAAAACATCTACAATATCATTTACACCACCATTTCAAGTTAAATCTTCTTCACTGACATCGAAAGCATAGCCCAAAATAAATAAAACCATGTTTTGCTATCCATAGAATTATATTTATTCATTCAATAAATGCTTTATAAGAAAACACTTACAAATTAAATTAACTGCAACTTCTTATACTAACTCCTTCATTTTTTTAAATTAGGTTAATTGAAAAATAAAAATTATTCTCTGATTTAATGCCTAATTAATTTATTTTTCATCTTCTTATCAATTTCTGGTAGTAAACTTAGTTTTCAAATACAATTAAATTAATAAAAGACTTTGGTAAATATATCTGTTAACACTCAAATAAGCCTTAATTTTTATATTATATGTAAATGTTAGGTTTAGTGACGATAATTTTAGCAATTGATATTTCATCGAAGAGACAAAAAATAAAGCGAGCTCAAGAAATATACGATTCTTAGCAAGAAGCTAAAGAAAGTAAGCTGCCCTTAAATATATTATCTGGTTGCATTTATACCTTCTCTCTTTAATTAGTTAACCTTACGAAATTTGATAAGTTTGGAGAAATATTGACGAGATTTATATAGATGTGAGTTCAAGAATGCTGCAGTCTAAGTCCACGCAGAAATCATAAACTACAAACACCAACAAAGACTCTAATACTATCACTTTAGATTAATCTAAACCTAATCTATTTCAATCAAAGTTAAAGAAAGTTATTAGAATTGCATATTAACCACATTTTTTCTAAAAATGTAATAAGAATCATTGTTCTAACTTCTATTTTGATAAAGATATGGTAATCTTTAAAGAAGGTTTATTTTCGTATTTTAATATTTGATATAAAATACCTCAGATCCAGGGCTAGGACTATTAGAGATTTAAGAATCGAAGAATGATGAACTTCAAAGCAACAGATCTCTATCTTTTCTTAATCTAAGTTCCCTAAGCCAAGACATTAAGCATATAGCAGGTCCTAGAAGTAAGCTTACTTGCTTCATTCATTCTTTCAATCAAATAAAATTTGAAAGAAATGTATCTTAAGTATAATTGATAGATAACTGAGTTGATTAAAAATAAATTCAATATTTTAATGGAGCTTAAAAAACTCTTGCTCATAGTAGTAGCGTTTACCCTGCTAAAGTGCGATAGTGTGCATTTGAAGGTAAGCCAAATACAAGGTTTAAAATATTTCAGGAAAGGAATGATGACTTCAACATTGTCATTCACGCTTTGCCACACTCACATTTAGATGCTGGTTGGCTCCTAACATTCACAACACACATTTATCATAATTTAATCTTAGACTTCTTATTTTATGTTTTAATTACATTTTATTGTTTGTTTTTTGGAGTTATATTCGAAGAGTATCAGTTTATAAAACTTAATTTATTAATTTGAGAAAAACTATATTAAATTAAATACTACTTAAATAGCGTGAAAAACATCCTAGATAGCTTAGTTCCAACTATGCTAGCACATCCCAAGTATAGATAATAATTTATCGAATAAATTACATGTATATTTTAATTCTAAGCACAAGATTAAATATTTTTATTCTTCAAGTCTTATTAAATAAAAATAATTACTTTACCAAAATAAAAAAGAAATTTAACTAAATTGGGCTAATTTATTTTACATTTGAATATGTTATTTGAGTGAGATTCAACTGGTCTGAGGTGAGTTATTTGAAGCGTTGGTGGAAGAAGCAGACCGATGAAACAAAGGAGTAATTCAAGTAGTTAGTAAAAGAGAAGCGAATATAGTTTGTGGGTGGGGGATGGATCCAGCACGATGAGGCGTTAGTCAAATTTGAGGACGCTTAGATCCAGCTTGAATCTGGTTGGAATTTCTTAATGGATGAATTCGGAACTAAACCTCATGTCGCCTGGCAACTAGACCCATTCGGATATTCCTCACTAACCCCCACTCTCTTCTCACAAAATGGATTCGACACTATAGTTCTGGCTAGAGTTCCTAAGAATCTCAAAGAAAACCTCAAACAGAACAAACTTAATATATAACAATTAAATAACCAAAATTAGATATCATTTATACTCGCTAAAGAAAAAACTTATTACAGTTTCTCCAATGATATACTATTAAAAGAGCGGAAATTGTTTGCTCTTTTATTGAATTAATATTTTAGGATTTAATTTAATTCAAATTTTCAGTGTAATAGTGATCATTATAAATTTTTAAGCTTTTAATTATAAGAATGGGTAATTGCAATTCATTTGGGAGGGATAAACTTCAGACTAGAGACTACTAGTGCATGTAAATTAGGGGGATCTTTACACAGTCACCCCAAAGATACATTATGACGCCAGAATTAATGGAGAGACTTGCTTGCTAAATGAAATTATCAATGAAAACATTCAGTGTCTCGAATATATCGTCCAAGATATTCTAAAGTAATAATAAGTTTAAATAATAATTTTCTATTCGATCTTTAAGAATTTGAAAAAGATAGAATGAATTTATGAGATATCATTCATTAAACCAATATATAGTTATACATCATTGTGCTATATTTCTTAAGCAAGATATAAATATTTGCAAAATTTGAAAAAGCGCATTGCCTCAATAAATGTATATAATTGTTTTGATTTATATTGTGGAGAATTTTATGAACACTTCTGACCATTCTTACAAGAAAGAAGCTAATACCTTTTATTTTTCACATTCCCGCTCTCTTCGGAGATGATTTCACCTATCAAAACGCTGAACAGACTTTTGACTACATTGAAAAACTTGGCGAATTCTTGAGCAAAAGATCCAAGGAAAGATTTGGAATGCAAATTGAACTTAGATTCTCAACCTTTGATGAGTATTTGCAGCACTCTCAAATTAGGGAAGTCAAACTGCCACTTTACAAAGGGGACTTCCTTCCTTATGTATCAGATATTGAGTGCTCCGACCCTGAATGTCTATAGATAAATTTCGTGAATTTATAAAGTCGCATAACGTAATATTGTTATCTGATTAGACTATTTTTAAAGTTTTATTATGACCTCAATCTTTAAAAAGAGGATATTGCTTCCATTATAATTTATCTTTGAATCTTGGAATGAAACATCACAAAAGTAAATTAAGTGAATCAGGCAGATTTATTCAATTTCATAAATTTAGTGAGTACGATTTTGAGGTAAATAAATTTGGGTTTAGAAGGAAAGAAAATGGAGTATTGGACAGGATTCTACACTACTAAGCCATTGCTCAAGTAGCATATTTAGTCTATCTTCAAGAAAGTGAAGAACAGTGAGAAGCTATTTGCATTTACCAAGTTCGTTCAATATCTAGCATAGGAAAGGCTAGATCAACATCCAATTGCACAAATCCTAAACGCATCTAGAGAAGGCGCAAGCATCCTACTTCATCACGATGCTATCACTGGCACTCACACACCTACTGTCAAAATTGACTATGATAAAAGAATCAGCAACCTAGAAGTTCTAATAAACAGTAATAATAACGACATGCTTGCTCAAGTAGATTCCCTTTTGAGAAAGTTCTAATTTTTATTATTTTAATCCAGTAATGATAAACTCCATGAGTTCTTAGAAGAGCACATAGAGGAGAGAGGGTAATACGATATTGCAAATATCAAGCACCTTAGAATCTTTAATCCCTTACTAGATGTATAAGAAGACTTCATGATTGAGTTCTAATTAGAGCAAAGCGAATATCTAATCATCTTAAAGTTATTGCTTATTTTTTAATCTTGGATTCTTAATGCTCTCCAGTAAAAATCTAAGGACAAATGATTCACAGTTGGGATATTGGGAGGAGTGAAATTCTTGAAGATAAGGAAAGTATGCGAGTAAAAATGCTCATCCCTAAATTCTACCCTTTTTCCATACACTCCTATCTTGCAATTGTTTATATTTGTTAAAGAACTAAATTGTGCTAAGAAGTGAAGAAGGATGCCAGAATTTAATGAATTCAATTTCAAAGCCTAAGGAATTATAAAGTATTTTAATTTTGCGAGCCAGTTTTAAGTCTGCCCAATATGATGAATAAGGTTGAGTCTTTTATTCTCAAGAATAGCATATAAACGCTAACATTTAACAAGCTGAGATCTTAATCATTAATTTCACTTTTAAATAGGTTTTGATTTTAATTGTATTATAAGACTTTTTAATTCATTACTTATTTTAAAGCTAGGTGGACTAGAACTGATTGAAAGAGAGGGAATTAATATAAAAATTTCAGAGACATTCATGGCATACAATGGAAAAGTTACAAATTCAGGGCTTTATTTATTCAATCCGCTTGAAGAGGCAAAGCCTATCTAGAAGTTAAAAATCCATAGTGTATTTGTTCATGAGGGTCAGTTACAGAAATGCTTGGAGGTATTCATGAAATCCATCGCTGAGGGAGACATCTTGATTTTTAATACTCTATATAATTATAAAGTATTTAATCAGTTCAAAATGTATCTCAGACTCTAATTTTAATTTTTATCAATTAAAGTATTTTTTACAAAATGATTCTTATTTTTTATAAAATAAATTAAGGACTATTTTAATTTAATTGTTTGTTGTTTTTATTTTTGTAATCTTGATTCAAAATTCTTTTTGCCTTGACCAAGAAGGGGGTAACTAGCACATTATCAGGTAAAAGATTGACTCCTACACTAGCAATTACCATGAGATAGTTGTCAGATACGATCATCATCAAAATAATACTATTTAATTAGAAAATATATTATCATTTTTTTTAGAAACAAGTTGTAAGATAAATATGCTCTTAGAAGAAAATATAGTGCTACAAATATATCGATATTAGTTCTATTGCTTACCATTAAATATGTGTTAATATTTTTGGATATAATATATTTTAATGAAAATAAGAAGATAGATTTTTACACGGACAACTCCATAGAACTCTTAAATATTTTATTTTAATCGGGAGTTCATTAATCCTCAAGTAGCTTACTAAAGAGGAATCACCAAGAAAATGAAAACTTAATTATAAATCGGCTATAATATTACACAATTATTAAATCAATCTCTCACATAAATTAAAAATATCCATAATAAAACTAATTTTATACAACTCTTAAAAAATGAATACTCTTTATATAAAAGTATTTCATGATTTGTAATCGCATTTTGAAAATATAAAAAATTCTCTAATATAATTGTAAGTTTGAGAATAACTATCCTTGCTCCGCTGGATTCGTGATAGATAGTTAGTTTTACAGATAAGGAGCAACTGTTTCACACCCGTTAGGATGTCACTTGATTAATGAGAACACATTCGAGCTAATTTAATACTTATAATGTTAGTGAGATCATTGGGACACAATGACAAGAAAGGATTGTCCTCAATAAGAAACATTGATGTCAGTCTCGCTTCCTTAAATATAATTTAATATCAACCATATATTTACAGAACCAACTCAAGATAAGACTTCTTATCTATAAACCTACAACAAGCTCAAGCATGCCGAAAACGCAGAAATCATATTTATATCCTATAAAGAAACATTGGAATTATAAATAAAAATAACTACACATTTATCAAATTTGGATTAATATCTATAGGCGAAAATCTGGGCAACTTATTTTAATTTTGTTTATCAAGCTTTGTTTTGTCAAAAGCATGAATATATTTTAAAAGGGTTAGCATTTAAACTGCTAAATATTTTTGTGGTGTTAATTAATCGAATAAAGATATGATAGATTCGCAAGCATTTAAAAATTAGTTATAATTGACTAGATTGATAAAGAGTGGGCAGAGCATGTTCTTTTGGACTATTAGATCTTTAAGAAGACACTTATCAACTTCTCTATTAATATAAATTTACTGATTCTCTAGCATCGATGTGCTTAGAACTACTTTCGACTCTTCGAGAAGCATTATGAATCTGCACATCCGCAATACACTTCCTCAGCCAATTAAAATCAGCAAACTTGCCTTCTCTCCACTCTCAACTGGAAAGGCTAAACTCTATCAGTATTGCAAACATGCAAATAATTATTTAAAGTTAATACCTTTTATTATTGTTATTATTTCTTAAAAATATATAAATTAGGAATAATCAGGTGAAGCAGCAAAAGAAATACCAAATTTCCTAATAAAGGATGAAGAAATGCTCACAGATTTAAAACCTAAAACAAAAACATTCATTGAGGCTGTTAACTCTGAAGATATGGTTTGCAATGATGATGAATTATGCTTTGAACCATTTGAAATAGCTCTGATTTGGATTAAGATAGACTTTAAACCTGATGAACCTTAGGGTACTCATTTATAAATACTCTATTTTTATAATAATTGAAGAATTATTTTTATTTTATCTGCAATCTACTTACTTAATTTTAGAATATGTTATTTAATTTGCAAAATAATGAATCTATCTTGAATGAAAAATCTGTTTTAAAGGTTAATAAATAATAAATTTTGTTTAATGAATAGATAACTTCAACGATAAAATTTTTAATGATATGATTTTGGATGAAATAATGACATAAATTGTTTTATTTAATTTGACTGAAGAGCAAATAAGGCTGCTGGAAAGAGAGCAAGCAGGCTAACAGCCCTAACCACAGCCCATACCTTAGCCAAAAGCACAGAAGAAGCGAAACAAATACATTAAAAGTCAGTTGCCGTTAGAAGGCGACCAAACTCTACATAAGTGCCTGAGTCTGCACGTGCTTGCCTTTTTAATGCTTGCCCTCATGTCTTCTTCCCTCTTCTGCTTCTATGCAAAGTGCGCCAACAACAAAAATATGAATGCACTTGCTAGGAAGCTCAAGAACAAACACAAAGCAAGGAAAGCTGTAGACAAAAATTAATGAACATCACATATTTATTTACCTATCTAAGTCCTTATATTTCATCTTTAAAAGTGAAAGAGAGATTATTGTTCAGAAATAGAAGTGATTATAATTAATCTGATTAAATACAAAGGGAGAGAGAGTAGAATTAATCTCTCATTTGTTTTAGGGCATTTAAATATCAACCCTTAAATTTTATTTACTGCAATGGTACTCAAAAAATAGCCTAAAATTTAACAGAAAGTAGCTGCTCGCAAGCATCTCGAAGTTAACTTGGCGACAAGTCCAGAGCGTTAGGTTAAAAGCCTGCCTCATTCCAAAATCTTAGGTCCAGGAAGCGCCTTTCACAGCTAGCTTCACCAATCCATGCAAATCAATTTTTTTACACTCTTTTTACATTTAAAGTGTTTCAGGAAAGTCCGCATTTCAGGATCGCTTGAATTTTTCGCACGACATGACTAAGAATATCGATGGGAGAACTTTAGCTTAAAATTTGAAGAGTCTGGCGGTTTCCTCAGGCAAAAATCACGAAGTAAGCTGCAGTGTGTCCACAAAAGAAAACACTATGATGTTTGACAGATCACAGCGATACTCTCTAGGATCAAACTACCATTTTAAAAGCCTGATGGATGAGTCTGTAAATGCAACGCCTTCTATTCAGTCAACACTGCGCAAAATGGATTTCATTTACTCGCAGTCCAAAGAGATCAGCAACAGGATCGAAGATGGAAAACCCACACTCAAGATTCTGAGGGACAAGAATGAGTCTAGCTTCAACAGGTCGGGATTCACGGTTGATGCGACTAAGTAAAACAAAGCTAATAAGAAAATGTTTCAAGGTAATAATGCCTATCAAACTTAGCACAAGAGAGAGATAAATGATTTCTTTGAGGGCAAAAGTGTGCAAGAATCATCTGTCTCCAATATCAGCAAGCTATGTCATTTTAAAATGTAGAATATAAGCTCATTTATAATGCTAGGTAAAACTTTTTATCATAGAGATTGAAATAATTTGTCTATGTGTATTTTTTTTAAATGGAAATGTTTTCTATCAATGATAATTTTATAGGAAATAATTAACTTTATGCCTTTAAATTTGTTTAAAATAAGTTAAGCATTTATTTAGAAGCTAATGACTCCAAAAAGAAATCCAATAATAGAAGGAGACATTTAATTCTTAAACTCTGGCAAGAAGCATATAAGAGAAGAACACTCCTAAAGCAGCAGACTCAATCACACTCAAAATCCTTAGGTCCATTTCTACGCCGCATCTGTAAATCAGGATTTACCTCAGAGGAGAGAATAGCATCTTCACAAAAAGTTTGAAAGCAAAGTCCTCTAAAAATAAGACTAAAATAGGTGTTAAATTATTTAATAAGCAAATTGTCAATACAAATCAGATTTATAAATTAAAGAATATCCTAAATCTCATGGTGATACTATCAAGAAAATAAACAACTCAAAACGAAATGGACTTTAAATTTAAGAGTTTCATAAAATGGATGATAAACCTCTATAATAATTATATATTTTGAAAAATGACTTTAGAAATGAAATTGTTATATTCATTAAATCTATTTAAGACTAAAATATCTCAATGAAAACTAGTTCTAAAAATTAACAAGGAGTGATCGATGCGATCCTGAACGATAAAAAGGGATGGAAAAATGACGGGAAGGAATTATTTAACAATACTAAGAGGAAGAGTGAGGCTAGATGGACTCAGCCAACTATCTAAGGAGTTATTAGAGAAGTCGAAGGCAGAAATGGAACTGCAAGGCTTTCAAATTTCGATTTCTCTTATAAAGTGACTAATCCATAAATCATGAATGAAAGCTACAGACGCTCAGCTTCAAGAGGCTTAGAGGAGAGCTAAACAAGTTACCGCAACATAAAGTAGTAGCACCAATAGTCAAATATTTTCAAGTGATATAATCTGTTAAAGTAGAAGTTATTATACTTTTTAAAGTAATTTTCAATCCATTTCTCATTCCAAAAAAATTTAATCTCCTTGTCTAATTTATAATTTGTGGTAGGTTTAATTTGATAAATCAAAATGCTAAACAAAATGGCAAAACCAATAAGCAAGTGCTTAATTAAATAATCCAGAAGCATTGCTTCAAGCAAAATGATTTATATGCAACAAAATTGCGTTCATCAGACAGTAACAACTTAGCATCTTTTATTTACTAATTGAATTGAATATTCTTAATTCAAATTTATCAACTAAAAATATTTTGCCATCGAAAAATAAATTAAAGGCGCTCTCATTAACTAATTTAGAATTAATTTTAAATTTCCATCTGATTGCTGTCATAAAGAGATTTTAAAGCTCTACAAATAACCATTAACAGTAGTAATAGAATAAATAGGAGCCATAGGATAGTAACCAACAACATCATAATATTTAATTTTTTTCCTTAAACAGAACAAATAAGAAGAAAAGAAGCCAGAAAAAGCTTTTGATTATACTCATATGGACTACTATCAAATTCTAGAGACTATTCCAACAGCTTCAGAAGCAGAACTAAGAAAAGCGTATTTGAAGTGCGCCAAGAAATATCATCCAGATGTATTAAAGTCTTCACTAAATAAAGACCACTTCAAAAAAGTGCAAGAAGCCTACTAAATTATCTCTATTCCTTTTATATATTCAAAACTCTAAGCATAATTTAAATGCATTAGGAGTCTAAATATAAGTTATTCATGAATAATAGTTTGTTTTTAAGGAAACCCAATTCCGTGAATAAGTTGGAAATTTTTAATTAGTTTTTTCCTTTTGTACTAAACTTTGAAGAATCCTTAGAAGAGAAGTGACTATGATAAGCATCAAAAGATTAAGTCTGTGAAACAATCTCAAGATTATTAGAAATATGAAGAGCGCTATCGTAAATCTGGAGGAGACTTCACTCATGAAATGTACAACGAAATGAAATAAAACGCTTAGAAATAAACAGTGAGAGAGACTGTCGATCCAGAGTTTGATATTGCTTTTAAGAAGTTGAACATGAATAGACTTTACAAAGAATTCATGGCAGCACCTATGAGATCACAACCTGATGAGCTGCATGAAAACATAATGCAGCCACTTTATACTTAGAAAATGTCCAAGAGGGATAAAGCGAGAATTAAATTCATTAGAGAGTTCAGAGATCGACAGTTAATAAAGAGAAGTGTTAAGAACAGCGTAATAGAGTAGATGGAATTTATTCAAGACATCGAGGAAGGTGTAGCTCATGAGAGAAATATGAACTATCAATAACTTGTAGAAGAAATCAATAAGGATATCAAGGCGCTATAGTATGCTGAAAAACCCATTATGATTCATAAGGACGAATAGCAGCAAATTGCAGAGATTAAAGCCTAGCAAGATTTATTTATAAAATAATTAATTTCATCAAAATATAAAATTATTTTTTAAAAAATTTCCAAAATATATTGCCTAAGATTCTTGGTATAAAATTTTTCATTATTAATCCAAAATAATAATTTTTAAAATATTCAAAAGACGAGAGCTTAAAAGCAGTAAGAAAAGTAGTCTACCCATTTTGGATGGTAGCAATATTTGTAAATAGCATACTTCTAATCGGATATTATTATCAACAAAAAACTATTGAATTAGACGCCAAGAAAATAAACTTTAGAGAAAAATTCAAAAATTATACTAACGCTTGATTTAATTTATCCTTAAAAATCTAGCATTTAATTTATATTTGTGTAAAATTTTGTACAAAAATTCAAAGAGACCATATCACATTAATGAAAATTTGAAGAAGATAAATGAAAAAATTTCATACTGAATTTGTTGTTTTGAATCAATGCGAGACTACGAAGTCAAGCTATTTGCTATTCTTGTGGAATATCTCCTTTACAAAGATGGCTGATCCTAGGGCAATTAATGCATTTGTAAGAAAGACAATGAAAGGATAAGGATCAGCTATTTCAGCCACCTAAGGAGCTCCTATGGCAATAATGTGAGATATGAAATTAAGAAGTCCCAAAGAGGAGGTCTGAAAGTGTGTGGGAAACAGTCTATTATTAGTAACATAGACTATGTTGAATGACATCGAATTTCCCATTCTGCTCAGCACTATCACGATAGCAACTGCAATCGAATTGTCATATAAGAAGAAATACAGTATTGCACCAATAGATGAAAGTGTTTGAGAAAGTATTAGTGACTTGGATGTGTGAAGGCACTTTACTATGAAACCTGAGGTTAAATACGAGAACATATCAGCCATAGAGAAGTAAATAGTGTTCAAGAAAATGTTCCCGGGAAAGTATTTGAAATAGAAACTGATCAGGAAGAAGTTGAACACGATTGCTGACCATATAAGGCATGCGAAGACAAAGTTAATTTTCACAGCTCTGCTTTTGAAAACAGCGCGCATCGAGTGGGGATTATCAGACGTACTATCGATTGACAACTATGAGAGATCAAGAGAAGACTCTGTTTCAATTTCAGCACTTTGAAGCAGGACATTTTATTCGGGGCTTATCTGATTAATTTCTTCCTTGAAAATGAAAAACTGGGCGAAGTCATTTCCCTTACCATTTCGTTAAACATAAAATGAGTTTAGCTATTAGATTAAAGACTTTCCTTGCCTCGTCATATCTACCTTTACTTATTAAAAATCTTGGACTCTCGGGCTAGAATATCATAAATACTGTGCCAACAATTGAAAGAGTAAGAGTGGGAATCATAAGGTATCGCCAGTCTTTGCTAATCTATTTTTTATCCAGATGAAGTAAGCACAAATTAAGAATATGACGAATGCCTCCATCATGAATTCAAGGCTCCCTATTAAGATTTGCTTGCTCTTTGGCATGCTTTCGAGAAGTAAGGTATAGCCTACATATTGCTTTCCTGTGAGAGCGATACCCATGACTAAGGTAAGTCCAAACATCGCCCATTTATTGGTAGTGATAACTAGAGCAATACTTACAGCGATCTACATCAACATGCCAAAGATAAAGACTGGCTTTCTTCCTAATATATCTCCAAGACGAGTCAAGGTAACACATCCTATAACTATTCCAAGCAAGAAAAAGCTTCCGATTAAACCTATTTCAAAGGATTCTGAACACTACATATCGAAGTGGAGGATAAAGTTGTATAACGTCTCAGTATCAGTCCAGTCAATAAATTAATAAATTCAAGACGATACTCAGCGAGTGGGTTGCTGCAAATGTAGTCTTTTGAGCAGTTCTCCCATAGTTTAGTTTTAGTATTTAGGCATTCATATTCTGGTTGCAGTTCTAAGAAACTGAAAGCATTCAGGAAAAACCCAGCAGATTTCATAGCCATCACTTGCTTAATAAAAATAGTAAATGCGTTATAAAATGTTAAACTGATATATATTTAGATCATCATAAAATTTAAATGAATGATAGGACATTTTAAATATCTTTATATCTAGAATTGGAATTTTTGCAAGATTAAAATCATCCATTAGTGCCTTCCAAAGCCGCCGCATTCATCGAAAGCTTCATCAGCAGATAATACTTTCCCGTATTCAGATCTATAATATTTTTTAATTTATCTTCCTTTTTGGAACATGGAAGGATTTCTGACAGCAACAAATTTTTCTTTATCCTCTGGCTTGAAATCTTCATTTATGCCAGCTTGGAATTCTTATTCTATCTCAGTATTTTTCCTCTCTTAAATGAAAGAGTTTGGATCAAACTTCGCCTGATACTGCATTTTCTAGTATATACTTTTAAACTTATTCTTTAGATATTTGTTTTGGATATTAAAGCCACAGAAGATTTAAGTTTCATTTTTTACTTATTAATTTTCATTATTCTCATTATGAATAAAACTCTCCAAAGAGTATTTTCTTAGCATTTGCCAGCTTTAGCTCCTTTTTAATTTCTTGCTGCTCTTCAAAGTCATCGTCAATATCCTCAACTGTTTTTCCTCCTTTAAGATTTTCTCTCGTCTGCAGGAATCTCTGCTTGATGATGCTTGGAATCTGAGAGATGAAATTTTTCTTGCAATGATGTTCATATTTCTCAAAAATCTTCTTGAAGGTCACAAATTTCCCATGTCTAATAAATGGATCAATCTTTATCTTCAAATCTTTAGTATTAAATAAATTTATCATATAACCTTTGTTTATTCTATGTAATTGTATGTTTGATAAATAAAGAGTATAATTATCAATTGTTAAATCTATCTTAAATTTTTAAAATAAGAATTAAACTAAATTAAAGTAAGTATTGAAGAAAGAATTCTTGTTGTGGAAATAAGTGATGGATACACCAATTTCATTCATGCGCATGTATCTGAAGAATATAGGAAACTCATTGGATTGTTGCTTCAAGTTACTGTTTTTGATCTTCTTCTTTTCCAAAGCTCTTTGTTTTTTCTTGATCATAAGTTACTTTCTGTCCTCGTCATCATCAAATAATCCGCTCAGATTTAGCTCATCTTCTTCATCATCTTCATCATTATAAAAAGCAAACATGGTTTCTATTAAAGATCCCTTCTTTAAGCATTTTAAGCCTAGACTTTATGTCAAAAGCGCCTACTGGAGAGGCATTAGCCTGCTATTCTTGCTTTGAAAGCGAGGCCTTTGCTTTGTCTTAAGCCTTTTTAAGAGCTTTTGCAGGAATAAGAAGCTCATACTTTTTAGCCTCCTCTAGTTGTCTATCAGCATTTTTATTGTCTAAGGACGGCATATCTGCAAAGAAAAAATTCTTGATCTGCTTATAGAAATTCTTAGTAAGTTGGAGCGATGTTGGGAAGATAAAGACTTCAAACTGATCATATACTCTCCATGGAGCTTCTTTCACTCGCACATATTTATCTCTAGATCTAACCTTAATCATTCAAAAAATAAACTAATAGTCATTGCCTCTGGGTTAGAAGCTGAGAATAGCTGGCCTGCTTAATTCTTCTATTATGTGAAACCAGGGAACAAAACATTCCTGTAATATTCATTGTCTACAAAATTATCTATCACAATTCTGTCTATATCTATGTCGACCTTGCTCTCCTTATTTGAGAATATCAAATGAGTTCCTATTACTTTATCTACGACTACTTACGCGAAAAGTGATTCGTACTAAACAAAAGACTTTGATTAGAGGTAGATATATTTACGTTATTTACAAATTATCTTTATCTTTATGATATCAATATTTTAATTAACTTAGAATAAAAAGCTTGAAATCTCCATTGATGATTGTATATTTCACTTTCTTTCCTAGTATTGATTTTGATTAGCCATGCCTTCGTTTCAAATAAAAAATAGTGGTCTATGAGGCTCTTAATCAAATCAATTTTCATTGTAGCTAATTCCTCTTATCTTAGTTTCTATATAATCAAATGTTAAAGATAGTAATCTCACTTCATTGAGAAGAGTAAAATAAAATTTCCTAGCAGTTTAAAAGAGTCTCTTCTGTTTTGAAGTCTCTGTCAAATAGTATTGCTTTTAGAACATAAACGAAATGCCACATATTTGGACCATTCATCTCACTGTCTATCTTCTCTACTAGAATATCTATTAGCATCCTTGGATTGTTCTCATCAACAAATTCCTTGTTCAAGAAGTCAAATGTAAAGCTGACATTGTTAACTGTGATTATCTTCCTCAAAATATTCTCACTACAAGATATAATTTAGTTTAAAACTTACTTTGCATCTCTATCAGAATTAAGGTTCCCCTTATTAAAAGACTCTTTATCTTAATCCTTTTCTCCATTCTTCTTTTTGTCAGTTTAAGAGCTTAAATTAAGATTGACTTGCCCTAAATTACTAATCCAGAAAGTTGGATTTTCTAAATTAATGATAGTGGGTGCAACAAAAACATCCATCTCATCAACTTAAATCTTTAGCTCATATCTCATCATTTCTTAAAGTAGTCCTATTCTATAACCAGTTTAAATAAAAAATGGTATTTGCTTTTGCGAATCTTCCTTTTGTAGGTTCATTTGAATATGAGCGTGTTGCAAAGCAGGATTTATGGTGTTCTTCAAGTAGCCAAATATAACTGCAGTAGATGGTTTGATAGTTGTGAGCAGCATCTAGCTTTTAGTGAGCTCATTTTGGAAATTGATTTAAGGATCCTCTAATCTCAATGCAAGTAATGCAACTTACTTGAGAGATTTGATATCAATATCTTAGCTTTTTCCATCTGAGGAGGAATAGTCATTATCGTTTTGGGAAAAGCCTTTTAGCCTAGACTTGCTATTTTTCCTCTCATCCCCATTAGTGAAATCTTTCTATCCCTCTCTAGCAGCTTCGACATCTATGTAGCCAGTTTTTCGAAGCCCTGCATAGTCAAAACTTTTAACGAAATGATGCGTGACGAGTTCTATGATTTGCCAAGTAT
The DNA here is from genome assembly GCA_027382625.1 of Tetmemena sp. SeJ-2015. NCBI lineage: Eukaryota > Ciliophora > Spirotrichea > Sporadotrichida > Oxytrichidae > Tetmemena > Tetmemena sp. SeJ-2015. Next base: position 17,466 of record JAJKFJ010005216.1, read on the forward strand.
AGAGGAATCTTATACCCTTGATTTCATATAGATGCTTTATCATGAGTTTCTCTTCTATGAATTTTTCTTTTGGAAGATCCATTAGAAGTGGATTTTACTGGCGTGTTCTTTAATAAGCTTCCTCTAACTTCTAACTCGAATTGTGATAGAAGAGGATCTCTTTGTCTTGTTGGTAACTCACTTAATTATAAGAATTGTAATTATTAGACTTGAACTAGAGTGGCAATAGTGTCAAAAATTTTGAACACAAAATCCTCTTGCATATTGTTCAAATCCATGTCTAGGAAGGGGTTGAAGCTATAAGGATTCAAAGAGGCGATCATTATTTCCTATTGCAAATCTGAGTTTGCCAAAACAAACTAGGGGAACAAAGTCTTAAAATCTTTCAGCACAGTATTAAAGGCCAGTTCTGTTGCTGACATATTTTAAGCAGGATTGAACTCAAAAAATTAGCAGAAGTATCTGTAGTTATTAAATTGTTTATTCAAAAGAAAATTATTTAATGTCATTTTAAAATGAGAATTCTAATTTTAATTTTCCAAGAATATTGATTTATTCAAAAAATAGTTATCAAAAGAAGACTCAAACTGCTTATCACGATACATTTTGAAGCCTAAATTATTAAGATAATGAATTTACTTTTATGCCTAATTGAATATAAATTCTAATTGTTTAGGTAAGATAATCTGAGAAAATTTGCCTACACACCGCTGTTCGAAAACTCAATATTTTGTGCAAATAAATATTTTTAAGAATTTTAATCCATAAATATAAATTTAGAGAGAACTTAAATAATTACAACATCAAATCTAGAGTATTTTTTAGACCTATAATTTATTTAGCAATATTTGTCTAAAAAGTTAAGAAAATAATTTTATTTTACTCCATCTTTTGCTTTCTTTACTAAGATCTGTGACTTTATGCTAAGATTTTCCATATTAAAAACCAAACCCTTATAAACTTTCAAAAATTTATCTCTTTGGATTGCTAAATTCCTCTCATTTAGAACTTGCTCAGGATAAATGCCAATCCTAAAAAATAATTTACATTAGAAAAAATAAAATATCTATTTAAATGTTAAGGCTCTCTCTATAATCAGAAAATATTCCCATAATATTGCTGTCAAATATTATCTCGAGAAAATGTTTTTTGAGAAAAATAAATTTTTGAAGAAAAGTATTTATCTTGCCTTTTTCAATATAAATCAGTAAATTATTAGTAATTTAGTTAATCCTACAATATCATTAATAAAAGCCTTGATTTTGATTTTAAAGAGATGTTATCTTCTACTCTTGATAGATGGAGCGTTTTAGTTTTCTCTTCTTTTGAGCACCACTTGAGAATAGTCTCTCTTTTTAAAGTATTCCATAGCGAGCATATCGAAGAATTTCATATGAGACCTTTGATAGTGACATATCGGAATGGGTGACTTCAAATAGTAGGCTCCTATCAATTTCTATATCAAGGTACAATCCTTCTCAGTATCGTTTCTGTGTCCAAGTGATGGGATATTTAGCTTGCAGTCAAGCTCTACCTCTTATGAACTGTATGCTTTAAGTTGATCTAAATACTACCCTATATTTTGCACTCCATAGTGAGCAAAGTGATTCACAGTTTAGCCCTAATTGTAAATGGAATTCATATGCACTTCTATCAAAGGTATTTTAAGAAATATTGACTCATAGTAAGCGAGAGGGAACTTAGAAGCCACCAAATTACGCAGATAAGATTCTTGGTTATAATGAAATTGCTGATAAACTTGCAAAAAATTTTAGATCTAAATAATATGTACAACCTGATAAAGTTTAATGAAAATCTTGGAGCGAAAGCTTAAGTAATGGGTCAAATCTCGAGACCTTTCTTTTTGGTTAGACTGTAACATCTATTTCAGAAATGCTGATTTTAGATTTTCCATGCATCCTATTCCTTACTAAATCAAGACCTGAGTAATAAGTAAGTTTCTGGCACTTCTAATCTTTAGTAGAAGACATGTCATTGTGATCTACTCTCTTTAATATATCTCCAAAGTCATTCATAAATAGCAGAGTCTATTGCCCTTAAATTTATCCAATTACCTTCTTGATTTTAATTTCCGCATCATAGTACTGCTTAGAGACTA
>JAJKFJ010005220.1:0-19584 GCA_027382625.1 Tetmemena sp. SeJ-2015
CTCTACTTTATTTTAGCTAGCTCACTCTAAAACTAAGTATCTCACTGGATTTTCAGCTAGAGAGGTCCAGAACTGTCGAGCGATTCCGGGGAGAATTTAATCCTTCGCTAAATCAACCTTGTATTTTATTTTGACTATCACCCTGATTCTTACAATAATAAGCCTCAACAATAAATTAAAATCATCAAAGCAAAGGTACAAGAAGCATTTGAATTTCACTTTAATTAGAAATTTAATTCTTGCATTTATTTAAAATTGCTTGAAAAATTAGTTACTAGATAAGAAATTGTATCTTTATTGTGTTAATTTTAATTTTCTTTGGTAATAATTAGGCTGTTAATTTTACTCTTCTATACCTCTTCAGTAATTAACGCCCAGAGCAAGAGTTCCGATAAAGAAAAAGATGGGGGCCTTGAATTAGATAGGGTTTTATAGGCTTCATCCAACTTACTATCAGTGTCTAATATTTTCTAGATAGCATTATTAATGCTCTCTCGATAAAAGCTTAAGGGCTGTTACATGACTGCTGAGTAGCCCCTTATATAAGTTTTCACCTACTCATCCGCTTTTGCATCTCCTGAGCTTTTGTTTTTAAATTGATCCATAAGATCTTAGAGTTCTTTTTAACTTAGCTATTTTTCACCTTTGGTTGCTCGCTTTAGAGCATCCTATAAATCTATTCCCATGTAGTCTTTCTTGCCCATTTAAATTGCATTTGAAAAACAGGCTAAGACTTAAGCTATTTAGTCATCAGTCACTTCTCTCTCATCGAAATTATTTTTTAACCAAGTTCTGAACATTGCCAACAAAAATTAAGGACCTAAAGTTTAGTTGCTTAATTATTTATCTAATTAGAAAGTTAAAATTAAAGCCATATTATTAGTACTGAAGTCTGTTTGAAGGAAGGCGTGGAAATCCCCGCCATTTTCTTGGTATATAATGAGTGGGAACTATAAAAAGTTATCATCATTTTATAAATTCAAGATAATATAATTGATTGTTTAAATGATTGGCATGTGGGTTAAGCTTAGCCAAAAGCTGCGCTTCAATATCACATTTCAAGATGATAGATCTGCCTAGTGAAAGATAAGGATCCCCTTTCAAAGTATTCGTAGTGTCAATAAGAATAAATATTTTCTGAAAGGAGGAAATTTAAATAAAAATAATGGAGGAGGAGTGCTTTAAGCATGATTTAAGAATAGACATTTGGTAGCTAATTGGCTTTCTAGCTATAATAATGAGGCCTAGACTTTTTCAAGGTTCTTTTTCATTCTCCTTGAATGAGTAAAGAAACAATTTAGAGTGTCTGAATATGAGTTATGAGCTCAAAACTATATTTTAGTCCTCGAATTCTCTTAGTTATGGCTAGAAGAAAAACAGCATATATGTAGAGCTCTGATAAAAGATCGTTAGGATGTTTAGTCGAAATTCTCTCTAAAAATAAAGACAGGGTAACTATTTTATTCTATGAAGCATGAACTAGAAAGTTACAGATAATGATTCGATTATCATATTTAATAATGTCTAAATATTTCTGCGCTTTTGGTTTGCACTTTAAATCTCCTATAAATATTTAAGAACTTTCTCAAAAGCTTTACTCTGAAAGAATTGTAAGTCTTCGTTTATTATTTAAAAAGAAGCGTCTTTATAACTTTTTTAATTGAATTAGAATTTAAAAATTTGATTCTAAGGAAATAAGTTTAAATTCTATAGATTAATTTTAATTAAGCAATATTTTTCCAAATCTTTTGTCTCTTTTGTATTCTGGATCATGCTTGACCATATCTTCTATGGTATCATCATCTTGAACTTAGTCAATAACACCAACATATGCTGACATATAGGAAAGTGATCCAGTGACAATTTCTGCAATTGGTATGAGATCTTCATAAAGTTTAACAATAAAAACTACAAAATGTTAATAATACGAAAATGAAATAGTGAATAAATCTTTAGATACGATATATAATCAGATGTCAGAGGAACTTAGTGAGGAGCTAAAAATAATCTTTATAATATGGGATGAATATGAATGATTGATAGGTGGAAATAGTTCTAGTTATACATAAAGTAATTTGATTTAATAAGTATCTAATAATAACTTAATCCATTAAATTAAAATAATTTTTATAAAAAAATGGGTTTTGAAGAGGTCAGCTGTCTCATCAACTGTCGGAAAAGACAATACTTACAGTTTCACTTCTAAACTTGAAACAATTGAATGATCCTCTGATACACTATTTGCGAAGGTAAGATGATATATAAATAACTATATTTCAGTTCTATAGAGTTGAGTTAGAAAAGTATGATAAATGCGAACTACTAAAGTGAAATACAACTCATGCACAATAAAATATGAATAAAATTCGCTAGTAACTCTAATTGTATAAAAAATGCTGGATATCCCAACTACAAAAGAGTAAATCTTAGTCAGTATGCTTCTTAATTAGCAAAATTTGTATTTCAAAATATATTTATACCAATAACGCATTCATATTCATCCCATATCATTGACTAAAACCTAGAAAAAACTTAAAAAGATTAGTAATACTTTTTATTAAATATTAGAAATTCAATCCTAAAATGGTAGTTGACCTACTTCTTGGTAAAACCAGACCTAAATAAATTATCTCTACGAGCATAGTACGCTCTCTATAGCTCCTTCTTCTCCTCTCTAACTCGGACAGTTACCTTATCTCACTAATCCTTTATTACGCAACATTTCTTGAATTTATTGAAAACCTTTTTTGAGTTCCTCATATTTAATCATTTAAAGAGAGAGATAGAGAGCATTGACAAATAAGATTAAAGGTATCGATATTATACGTTCAGCCCCGATTTTTCGTTACTGGCTAGGAAGCCAGCTTACCCAGTAAGTAGCCACTGTTTTTCGTCTTTTTACTGAACTTTAGAGAAGTGTCTTCAAACCCACCCATAATTGGCATGTTCAAATCCATAAATTACCCTACAATTGTGGGATTTAATAAAGTAAAATTCCCGTTTTTGACATTTTTCTAGCAATACTCGGAAGACAAGGAGCGCTTAAAGTACCAAGTTTTAACCCAGATGGCAAGAGCTTCGTCCTTGTTCTTCCAAGCCTTACAGAAGCAAACTGAAAAGTTTTTGGAAAATCGGGGCTGAACGTATAATATGTAAAGACGAGGGGATTGAGAAAGATTCAGTAGTTTTTAATGAATAAGCAGTTGGAATGTAGGAGAGAGAGCGTTCTATACACTTTGAGAACAATTATTTGAAGCAGACTAACATTCTTAAGGTGGGCAACCTCAATTTTATGAATAATTTTTAAAGAAATTGAAAGTATTACTTTTATAATGTTTTTTTTGTTCCTTAAATAAATCCTGATTATTGGATAGTGTGTTATTTTTGCGTAATTTCGTGTTTAGCTCAAATGAATTTTAGAATTATGGGAATGATTTTATTACAGAACTGAATAAAAATTATATTTAAGTATGGTAAAATTAATATGAAATATCTTGATTAATAATTTCTTAATTTGAAGTTAAATCCATCTTTTTAATTTTGAATTATTAGAAACGTCCCCATTTTTGCTAACTTAAATTCATCATAATATTTTCCTTAATATTTTACTCATTAATATTTTTATAGAATGAATACATTTACAGAATCAGGGATAAGATATTTGAAAAGGAAAGTTTATAGAAGGTGACAGGAGAAGACTTGATGATAAATTGGTAACGACTTTGGAATTAATATTATCACTGAGGGGTTCAAATCGCATTAATTCGTAATTTAAAATAATTAACGGATGAAATATCAAGTCCGATTTCAATCATAGAGCAGCTGATTGCCAATAGCTCTATCATTTGCCAAAATAATTGAGACCACTAATAAATCGGAGATAATCAGAATCGAATCTGATGATAGTAAGATTATGTATCGGTATTTGATAAGATAACCAATTGGTGATAAATCCAGAAAAATATCAAATTCGGAATTTCAATTAAAGTAATATTAAAAACTCATCAGAATCAGGGGAAAAAATAATTACTAAATGTATGTGGCTTTTTATTAATCTCTTTTACTGTTTTATACTTTCAGCCCCTAATTTTTCAAACAATTTTCAGTTTCCTATTGAAAAGCCTGGATGAATGAAGATGAATCTCTTTTCATCTGCTCTAAAACTTGGTACTGTAGCACTCTTTGAGATCAAGTATTGCTAGTAACATTTCAAAAAAAGGTAATTTTACTGATTTATTAAATTAGCAATTATAGGGAAAGCTTTTAAGCAACAAGACAATTTTAGATGGATTCTAAGCTTCTTCTCTAAAGAATGGCTTCTAAAAGAAAAAGGTATCTTTCTAGCCAGTAATGAAAAATCTGGGCGAATGGATCAAATTACTACTATTACAGTTGTTACTATTGTAACTAAAAATAATTAGCCTATAATTTCATTATATAATTGAAAGTAGACATATATGAATCAAACTCTATTCTAAATACTACTCATCAAGAGATTAACACCTATTATTATGCTTAAATTGAGATATACTTCTTCATTTATCTTAAATATCTCTTATCATCATTCATTACTCATATCTTCTTCAAAAAAAGAAATTAATTATACGCAACTCATTTAAATTTGGTGGATCTGGGCTTTTGAATAGTTTTCAGATCTGTGATCATTTAAACCTTAATGATTTTTGTCTACAGCTCTTAGAATTTTTCAAGAGTCTAATTATCCTTAGGGGCTAGCTTATCTTAGACGCTTTTAAGTTCATCTAATATTTTCCTCTCCTCAGCAGTGATAGCGCTTCCATTGACATTTTCTCTCGCTTCTAACTTTTTCTTAATTTCTTCGTCAGCTGGATTGTGAACTTCTTGAATGTGTTCATTCCTAAGTGTCTTCAAAAGTTCCCTCTCATTATCAGATAGAGGAATCTTAGCTTTTATTTATCTTAGTTCAATTTCATCTTAAAGCTCTTGCATTCTTTTAGCTAAGGGCTCTCTTTCTTTTCTCAGCTCCACCATACTATATAAATTCATTCATATTATTCAATTATTACTAATTGCAACTGATATATTTCTTCAATTAATGCAAGAAATCTCATTTATTGAATTTATAACTCTATTAATTCTCATTCCATGCTTTGCTCGTATTATGACTTGTAATAAAAAGAATGTCTTTTCCCACTATTTTATTCATTATTTTCAAATTCGTGATAAACTATTCGTATTTGACCTATAATTTATTTTTTTAACAAAATTCTCAATTTTTTATTTTATAATGGCTCGAAATAGCTTTAATACATAATATTTCTGAATTAGTTGGCAATTTGGCTCAATTTAGACTTATATTACTTATTGGAAGTAAGATTTTTATTAATAGTGAAGAGGGGAACAGGTTAGCATTCGTCTCTCTCCCTAAAACATAAATGCCACAAAAATTACTGACCATATTTAAATCTAAGAATATTTTAATTAAATTCAAATATGAATTGATGATTGGCGACTGCTACATCTCAAAAATAAATTATTTTTAATTATTTTAGCGTGAGCTCTAATACTTGACTATTTTTTTAAGAATTGAAAATGTAAATGACTAACTAAGAGAATTTCTGACAGTAATCTATGTTTATACTGCTTGCATTCAGTGGTTGTTTATTTATTTATCTGGCTTGCTTGTTTTAGTTTTCTTTAATTTTGATGTCTTGTTAATTCTTGTGATGAAAGTAATCGGCAACATCTTTAGTCTGACTGAGTATATCAGTCGTTTATATAGACTTTTAATTTGAAGTGGGAGCTCTTTACTTTAGTTGTGGGAGCGCCCTTCTTGTTGCATCTGACTTGCTTGAAGGGTAATTCTAAATTGAAAAAATCTATAGTTTGTTTTGATTTTTATGATGAATGCCTGCCTTTCTTCCGAAGATGATAACGAAGATAATGCAGTATGTTAAGAATTCTTACAAAGACAACAGATGGAACTCCAAGGGGCTCAATTTCCTCTTCTATTTTATGATTAGTTTTAAAATTAAATTTAAATAGTTAAAACATTCAAGAACTGGGGCTCACACTAAAAAACATTAAAAACCATTTATTTTTTAGATATAGCAGTATCAAACAATTTTGACCAATATATTAAAATGAATTAAATAAATGTTAGCTGAAGTATATCTACTTGTAATAATGACTGCACTATTCGTTAGATCTTGAAATAAAAAATAATTATATTATCTTGCAACTTTGCAGGAAGAACTCTAATAAGATTACAAAAAAGATTTTCTCTGCCGAGAGACTCAAATAAATTAATTAAATTCGAAACTCATATTTAATTTTAATGATATTTGTACGAGCTTCATATCTGAATTTCTTAATTTTATAAGGCCATGCTACATCTTTCGACTTATTATTTTTACCAATAATCGATTGTCATAAGATTTTATATTTAATACTGTCATTATAGTCAGAGTATATTTTTAGCCTATCCTCTGGAATATTTTTGATATTTGACATTTGAATATGATAGATTGAGTTTTAAAATTTTGGAAAAGAAATAAGTTGAAGGTCAGCACCACTCTCTATCTTAAAATAAATAGTTTTAAGTATGAATTATATCTATTTTATTATAACTACTGACTAATTAGAGCATTAGCAAAAATAAAGTGCACTTTGAATTGGACACGCCTTAATTTTGAACAAATATGAAGACTTACAAAGAGATGCTAATTCAGGCGTAAGAGTCATCCAAATCCGCTTCAGCATTTATTATTATAAAATTAAATGGATTGGATCGGGTGTGGCCGCCCCACTCAGCTGTCTCTAGTAGAAGAAGTCCGAATATGTTCATTGCCAAGGTTAAGTTCCCAAAAGAGAAGGATTCAATCTCCATCAACCCCCTCCTGCTCTATTCTTGCTAAATGATCGCTCTACTCATCCTTAATAGTCCTCTGTCTTTAAAAACCAGTTCATATAGTCACACACACTCCATGGTCACTGATGGAGTTCGAAGCATATCCGGACTTCTTCTACTAGAGACAGCTGAGTGGGGCAGCCACACCCTATCCAATCCATTTAATTTTATAATAATAAATGCTGCTGCGGATGTTGATGACTCTTACGCCTGAATTTGCATCTCTTTTTAAGTCTTCATATTTGTTCAAAACTAAGGCGTATCCAATGCTAAGTGCACTTTATTTTTGCTAATGCTCTAATTAGTCAGTAGTTATAATAAAATAGATAAAATTTAAACTAAAAATTATTAATTTCAAGATAGAGGTTGGTGTGACCTTCAACTTATTTCTTTTCCAAAATTTTAAAACTCAATCTATCATAACGCCAGCTTAAGCGGCAGGACTATCAATAGACAAAGGAAACTTGGCAAAGAAATCTAACTTGGAGCCAAAGGCTGCCTTGACTGATTAAGCTAACTGAAAGAAGTAAGGTAAATCGAGAGATTAGTTAGACAAATTCGGAGACTCTTATTTAATCTATAATATAATCATTGATCAATCAAGTTAAAATAATGTTCTTAAATATAAATAATAAGTTTATGCAACAATAAATAGAATTTAATGATTGGCAAGTTTAACATTAATTCTGAGTAAATAAAATTATTAATATGCATATGAAAAAGTTAACATTACTATAATTCAGTTTGGTTTTAGCTTCAGAATAATTTTTGACAATCAAAAACTATTTAGCCAAATAAATAGCAATATTTAAATGGCATTTAATTATTAATGAAATTTATATCGAATTTGAGCTGGCAAATTTTAATTAAAAAAATTCAATAAAAACCATTGAGGAAATTTTATTCAAACTATAAGATCCATCCCCTCAATAAGATGAAGTGTATTTATCAACTTAAAACGAATTTTAAAAATCTTTTTAATAGCTGAGATTTTTTTATACACTTAGAAAATTTTATTTGAAAACTTGAGGATATAAGAGACACCCACCAAATAACTCTTTAAAGCCGGTAAGTCAGCTTTCTTTTAATCTATTCTAACTCTGAGGTCGTCAATTTATTTTTATAGCTGAGCTTCTGTAGTTGAAGCCTGTTTAGCAGCCATTACTAACTAAGCTATACTCATAACTATAGCCGCGAAGTTGAGGATTATACCCATTACTTCCATCCCAAATTCAAAATTTGTCTTGCTACCGCCTCCAAGAAGTTTCTTAATTTTTATTGTTTATTATTTTTTATTAAATCTCTAATTTTTATTGGAATAGTTGTCTTTGGTTTTTGAATAAAGTTACAAGATTCAAAATTCACTTTTCATTAAGTTACTCAATTAAAATACTTAGAAATTTCAGGGGGGGCCTTTCCTCGACAGTAAAATTTTATAATGAATAAAGGTTAGAAAAAATATATTTATAGGATAATTATTTTTTCTAAATATTATTCTTTCAGTTATAGGGGCCTGTTAGAACATCTAAGGCTTCAAATTTAAACCCTAATTTAGTCAGTTAGAGGTCACTACACCTAAATAAAAATTAATTTTAATCTTTTTTTCGCTATTGTCAAACAAACTTAAAGTGCAATTTTGAAATAGTTTTACTACATTTTTGAAAACATACAATGCTTCAACTATAAACTCAAAGAAGTAATTCTTAATAAAATGCAGCATAAGCCCCTTAATCATGAATTAAATTTTGATGTAACACTCTGAATATTTTTTCATGATTTTGAGAATGATAAATTTTAATCAACTTTAATGTTATGAAATTTAACTGCCAATTAGTAAGTAGAACTCTTTTGAACAATCTTTAGTTAATGTCAATGATTGAGAGCTTTTTAAACATTGCAAAGTTTTTCTTTTCTTGCACCTACACTACTCTGTATTTCAGTCTGGATTTCTCTTTTAGTTCTGATTTCTTCTTGAAATAGCTATAACTTACTTGAATATTATCTTAGGATTTTTATGATAAGTGTAGACTTCTTTGTCTCTTTATAAATATGGATATCGTGTAAAGTGAGTCTACTTTAACTCTATACATTAGTTTAAGATTGCCTTTGACTATGGTCACTATTTTATGTAGTGACTGAGTGATAGTTAATTGAAAGCAATGAATCCAATTTAAGAATAGTATGAAATGGATGTTTTTAATTTTATCAAAAAGTATGAATAGGACAATTTAATTTAACAATCACTAAAATACTCACTGAGGCTATTTAAAGATCATATTTCAAATTTGTGTCAGTTTGTGTCTGTTTTCGCTAAGTGACACAATTCGACACTCATTTCCATAATGCAGGTACATTGAAATTCTATTGCTTAATCGTACTTCCTATTGCTAACATAGCTCTTATCAACTAAATCGTGGATAGTATATAGTAAAGCGCTTATTAAATTAGGAAAACTAAAATTCATACTAGAAAGAACTATCAAAGAAAAACACAACTCTATTCTTAAAGCTTAGTGACACTAACGCAGACAACTTCTTCAATCCTAAGTTAAACTCAAAACAACGAAGACATTGCTACTACTTTCAATGTTGATAAAAAATTCAAATTTTTAAAGAGCACTATAATGAACTTTTGGCACTTGAAATCACAAAAAAATATTGAATTGATCCACTTTCAACTTATTGAGAAGCCAAGTTTGTCTACTTTAAAAAATTGATGTTGAATGGAATTCATTTAAATGGAAGAAATATAGGACAAAGAAAAAAAAGAGATTTATTGGTGGAATAAGAATGAGAATGAATGACTCCAGATACATACCATAAAAAAGCTCTCAGATCTCTCAATCATAAGTGCCAAGACTATTTAAAAAGTACTATCGTAGACTTCCTCAAGAATTATAAAGAGGGAGAAGAATAAAAAAAGATGGATATTAATTTGATTAGAAGCCAATGAGCATAGGTGAATCAGTGGCAGGTATTTACAGGCTTATGACTCAACAAATAAGCTTTATTAATTAAAAGAATGAGAACAAGTAGTATATCGAGTTAATAAATTTATCATTAAAGTGATTCTCAAATTCTGAATGAAATTATCAGAATGAATCTTACTCATAGATTTGGATCTTTCCATCGGGAACTGTCTCTGCTGAGGCGTAAATCTAAGTGCGTAATTAAAACGTAAAAGATTTTTACATATTCTCCAAAGTCTTCCAATTTTCTCAAAGCAGGAAGTTTAAAGATAAAATCGATTATAAAATAGTTTGATATCGGTAAATCTAGCCCAGCCCGAACTGAAGCAAGCCACCATAATACAAATCTCATTCACATCAAGTGCTTAATTTCCATCAAAGATAAAAAAACAAAGATATCTCTTTGTTTGTGATCAAAGTCAAAGAGATTGTAGATGAACCTAATCTTTTAGAAATAGTTAGCGTAAGAGAGCACAGCCATACCACACAGAATTTCATAAATGTTGACAGTTTTGCTATTCCACTTCTTTATCTTGTTCTCCTTAATCAGAGTTCCCAGAATAGACAAAGTGCTCGCATTAAACAAACATATTTTGAACAAGTGTAAGTATATTATGAGGGTTGAAGCCCTTTTAGTTTGAGTTCTAGCCTCCTCCGTATTGAGTAGACTCAGGGGAAAAGAGTTGGTGTTTCTGGCTTGACGAGAAAGTTTAGAAGGAAGCAAGAGATCTGCACTTCTAAAATTGCTAAATTTCTTTCTCCGAGTTCAAGTTTCTAGTGAGTTTGGCTAACTTGCAGAATAAACTTGGCCAAAAAATTTTAAAAAGAGAGAGCCATTTTTTATCTGAAGTTATATTTTACATAGTCAGAGGTTTATTTTTCAAGATTGAGAAGCGCTCTGAATTCCTCCTTATTGATATCTATCGGCATTTGGAATTCTTAATGCTTCTCAAATATGGTTCTCAACTGACTCAAGTGCCCTAAATATATGAATGAATAACTTACTGTAGTTTCTTACAGTCTTTGAGTATGGTGAGTTGCTTGTGGATTGGGCAGTTTAGTTTTAAGAATGGCTTTGGCTCTGGTGGTTCCTCCTTTCCTAATAAACTTGCATTGGCAGGGTTAGTAGGTTGCTGACTTTGATTTTGAGCTCCTAAAATTATTAAGTTTCGAATCCTAATAAGATATTTTGAGTACCAGTTTAGCACGAAGAATATATTATATTATAGTTTGCTTGAGTTGCTAGTTTTGTTGCTGATTCTGCTGAGGGGCTGAAGCAGTTTCAAGCCCTGCGGAAGTGGTGATCTCGTTTGATTCTACCTAACCCATTTTATCTTTTGTCAATTATTTCTAAAACTCTCTTAAAATACTCCAAATAATTGCATTCATTCTACGATTGAATGTGTGGAATTAAAGATAAAGGAATTATACTTGATTGTAGAGAATAAATTGCAAAATAGACTTATTGCAATCAAAACCCTAAAATGGAGAGCAAATTGAAGATTATAACAGCTTTTCCGAACATCCCCATCCCGGAAGAGCCTCACTCTGCGCAGAAGCATAATCCAAAGTCCAGCAAACTTCAATTGCTATACACTTGCGAAATCAAACCGCAAGAAACAGCCTAAAAAGTATCTGAGAACCTCATGAAGATATTTATATTGCATGCAATTGAATTTATTATTAATTTTATCCAGGCAAGTGACTTTGATGAAGCGAAGGAATACTGCCTTGAAGACACCAGTCCTTCCGAGTAGGAGTTCACTCCTCTACACAGTTGGAAATTCCAACATCTACAATAACTCTGGTGGCAGCAACACAAACTCAAATAGAGATGCTAAGTAAGGCACCACACCTTCACTTAAACTATATATCTCTCATACTCTTTAGGAAGAGAGTGTAATTTTGGATTTATGAGAATGAGCGTTGCCATGACAAAACACATCTAGGAGAGAATGATCAATCAATACTAGCAGAGCCTTGCTTAGCTGCAACTATAGCAAAATTAATAGCAGATTCAAAAAGTTCAGGGACAGAACGAAATCACATTTTTGTTATATAATGAAATTTTGAGAGAGGATTAAGGAGAATCAAGAAAGTATTTTTAATTTAATTTGATAAACTCCTTAAGCAGAGCAGAGAAGTCGATCTTCTAATCTTAAGATAATTAACTGGCGAGTCGAAGTCATAATAAAGGATGCAATTAAAACTAGAAACAACTTCTCTTTTCAGCTAGAGCTCCCCATAACAGAGTGAAATCTTTAAATTTAGAAGCTCTCAAGAAATTGGATATCAAGATAGCAGGTGACAACTCAAGAAGCTTTAATTTTCTTTTTAACTCTAAGAAATTTGTGGTCATACATCCAAAGAATATAGACTAAAACTTCTATCCCTAAACTAATCCTAATTCTCCTTAAAGGTAATCTACTTTGCTTTCACACCTAAACTAAACCAATAACAATCATAACCACCTATTAAAGAACAGCTCTATAAGATAGTTTTCATAGACTGCAAGAACTTCACCGCACAAGCAGGTTGAGCAAATCAAAAACTTTTCAAGCGGTATCAAGAATACCTACGACTTCATTTATAAGTGAGATGACTTATATGTGTTCTCTTCTTTTTTCTATTCATTAAAAACAAAGTACTAACGAAGAGGGAAATCCTGATTCAAAGAGAGGAGAGAAAGCACGAAAGTTTATCTGGGGTTGTGCTTAAGAGAGACTTCAAAAGTAGAGAGCCTTGGGTGAGCTCATCGGGTTTTCAATAATCTAGGGCTGCTCAGAAAGACAAAGATGGAAGAAACTCTATTATGAGTGCCACTCTAGCGAGTGCTAGGAAAGTTAACAGAAACTATCAGCAGTACGAGCCACTCAATCCAATCTATTAAAATCAAGGCACTATGATATTCTCTCAAACTTAGAGCAACTCCTCACCTGTTCATCCGTAAATAACCGCAAACGGAAATTTTAACTAAAGTCTTCCTGGGGCTGAAAACACAGATGGAGAGGGACTTAACAGAGTTAAATCTGAAATGCTTAAAAACTCAGCTAAGAAAAAAGTGCCACGTATTATATTTGCACAGCACCTTGTTCAATAATAGTTTAAGTGAAAAATATTTATTCAGTAGCAGTTAGATCGATAAATTTAAAAGGCAAGTTAGTAGACGCTAAGACAGAAAGAGAAGATAAAGTATGTGAATTCAGAAGATGATTTCGAGACTCTGAAGCTCACTGACATAAATTTACTCTCTTAAGAGAAGGGAAAGTTCAGAAGAGTCTTCATTGAATCGCAAAGCCACAGAGTCCTTTCACCATTGGCATCTGCTATGGCTAACAACCACCGCTTTGGTCTAAATTAAGAGGAGGGTGGAAAACTTTTGAACAAAGTAGCAAGAGGAATGTTTGGGCAAGTGATTGAGGAACAAGAAAGGCAGCGGAAGAAAGTGATGAAGAAATATAAAACTATCATGGATAGATAAAAAGACTCTTTTGATGATGGTTATTTTACCCTAAATTCGTAATAAATTTCGTGCATATTCATGATGATGAATAAGACGTGGAATAAGATCTTAGCATCCATATCTAGCTTTTGAAAATGGGAAATATGAAGCAAGCGATAGAGAGAGCCAACTAAAATTCTTTTTGCTTATTTTTAAATGCACCCGATAAAGATTAGGAGAACTAAGTAGATAAAATAGAGGTTAAAAAGATACGCAAGACGAGCAATAAAGTCCCAGACACAAGGCCTTTAATTACTAAATTATTTGGAGATGGAATGAGGTATGTTAGGAGAAAAGATCTTGCAGTCATTTATGATAGGACTTCCATCCCTCTCAAATAAATTGACTGATTTGAGTAGAGCCATGAGAAGAAAAGTTTTAGAATCTTCTTTTTTATTCATTTGTATCATAAAAAAATTAAAATGCTCTTGCCTTTTAAAAAAAGCTTGAAGTTAAAAGGAATTTGTTTATTTATTTTCAGATGGAAGAATAGTTTAATAATTTTAGAAATTATGGACTCTTCAGGAGCTTAAAATTTCCACTTATATTTACTAAAACATACACACTTAGTTTAAATTATTATCTTTATATTCTTGCAATAGTAGAATAAATATTTCTAAATTAAATTTCTATCATGTTTTGTATGAGAATGAAAAGAAGCAGCAGATCAACCATTCTTAGTCATAGTAACTATTCCACACGATCAGCAGTGGAGGAGCTCTACACAATCAACAAGCAGCTTTGTTACAGCAGCAAATTCACCTTTTATAGCAACAGCCGTTGGTAAATAACCTGAAACCCTAGCTGTCTCCAAAATATTTGTAAGCGGCTTCTGCTAAGCTTGTTTTGAGCTCAGGAGCAAGGCCACCTTCAGGACTCAATACCTAAAACGCTTAAATGACAAAGGAAAAAATCTCCTCTAATCCTACTCAGGGCAATCAACCTTAGATTTTAACAAATCCACAAAGTTAAATGCGCATGCATCTCAATCCTTCACTATAAAATATGATGTTTTTTAAATATTTTAATCCTTAGAATGATATTCTCAGCAAGCAGAATATAAGTGGATTGGGAATGCCGAATTCATCTCGACAGCAAGTTCTTCCCTCTCAATATACCTAAGAATCTAAAAGAAAATCGTGAAAGCCTTAGAGAAATACAGTCTAAGAAAAATAAGAAGATGCTAGAGATAGGAGTTGAAGTGATATATATTAACTTATCATATATTTAAATTTCTAAATTTTTAATGTCTGTTGACTTTCTACCATCCCCACATATCTCAGTACAAGTGTCTTTAAGTGCAGTTCAACTGTTTCTCGAAAGCATGAGTGAAAGTAGGGTGTCTGTTTTACTCGTCTCCACTTAAGTGGAACTCTGCTATTTCAGTTGCTTGGTTGAAATTGAAAAACTCTTGAACACTTTTGACACTTTGCACTTTGAGTGAGTTTTTTTCACTGATCTGATAGTCAACATACTCTCCGATATCCTTTAGTTTAACAGAGTGGAACAGTTCCTTTTCCTTCCACTTAAGTGGAGACGAGTAAAACAGACACCCTACTTTCACTCATGCTTTCGAGAAACAGTTGAACCAACACTTAAAGACACTTGTACTGAGATATGTGGGGATGGTAGAAAGTCAACAGACATTAAAAATTAAGAAATTTAAATATATGATAAGTTAATATATATCACTTCAACTCCTATCTCTAGCATCTTCTTATTTTTCTTAGACTGTATTTCTCTAAGGCTTTCACGATTTTCTTTTAGATTCTTAGGTATAATTCTATAAATTTTGATTGAGAAATAAATTCGTATCTGAAATACCTTGTTTACACGTTCGTGTTGATAATGCTTCTATTTTAAATTATATGTTTAAGAGTCTCTCAACTCGTAACTCACTCAAAGAATCCTTAAATCTTATTGAAATTTATAATTCATTCTTTCATATATTATAAACTTATCTTCTTTTAAAGATCTAGCAAGATATGTACAAAATTATTCTTTGCCCTCAAGATTGATAAAAGTTTAAATAAGATCAACATATTATTTTTCATCCCCTGATAAGTTTTTTTATTTTAAAATGAGTTTAGAAATCATAAAATGATTCCCTTCAAAGAATCAAAATTATTTAGTTAATACTATGCTTCTTTCAGGGGAAATTTTATTTTTTTATTAAAATCAAAATATTTTAAAGCTCCGAATCCTATATAAATTAAATTTGAGCAATTTAATTTTCTGTTCCATTAATTTCAAAGGATATAATTTTTTATTTAGTAATATTTCTCATGATTAACCATCCATAATAATTTTTTTTAAAAATTAGGAAAAATTAAATTTCTGCTACTTGATGATTTTAGTCAGAGAGAATAAATTTAATTAAAAAAGGAAGAGCCTATTTATAATTGATTCCTTTGGTTCTCGAATTACGTATTTCCTGAACGAGAAGGTGAAGAAGATAGACAAGTATGGATTTCCAGTGTCCCTTGCCTTCAAGAGAGAAGTCACCTATCAGTCCACCTTCGGAGGCATCATGACTATATTCTCCACACTCGCAGTCTTGTCTTTCTTCGCCATTTATTCTTAAATAAAAAACTTTAAGATTAAAATTAAGTAGAGTATAAGCAAATGATAACTGGAGAAAGCAATAAACTAGAGATCCTTCACTCTCAACAATACACATAATTATTTTAACTTTAAGAATACCTACTTTGTCAACTTAAAATTGCCATCTCATTTCTTTTTTTGAGGGAGATATATCTAACTTAAACTAAAATATATTAATTTAATTAACAAATAAAGAAAAATCAGAAATTTGAGAGCATTAAATCTTATTTTATTATTTTAAAAAGTTCACAATTTTTCATATTTTATAAAGAAAAATAGCACGATAATATTTTAAATTATAAGTCAAAGATCTTTACAACGACATCTAGGATAACGTCTTTAGTCGAATATTTTATATCTTTTACTAATTGTCTATTTGAATTTTTGTCTTTAGTCTTGATGAATTTGACTATGCGGTACAGCTTAGCTATGGAGGAACAAATACATATAATTTTTAAAATACGAGCATGAATCAGGAAAATTTGCAAACATTCAAACTTTAATTTTGACTAAAATTCTTTATAAATCGTTTTAACATAAAAAAGTGGATTATAGTTGAGAATAAATTATCATAATTTTTAAATAGAATCTTCTCTTTAAATAAAGTCCTTGGTATTAAGGTAAAAATTTTAGTGGACTTATTTTAAATTTCATTTAGGTAAAATATTTCTAAGATAAACTTAATCAGATGGATAATTTTTGTTTTTCACCAATTGATAATTTAATTAATTCAGTAATTAAAAACATACTTCACCATCTTGTTCTTAGAAATTAGAATTAATTTGATTAAAATTCTTAGACTATAACTCCTACCTGAACAACTACCTAGGTAGTGAGTATCCTCGCAATTAGGAGTATAATTATATCCCTATTGATAGAAAGCATTATATTTCTTATCTCAGAAGTTATTTATCTATTGATCGTTGTACCAACCAGCGTTTCTAGTTTTATTTTTCAAAGGGCTAGCATAAGACAACACATCTATCAAGTTAAAAAGAAAAAAGTATAAGTATATTGAAATTATTTATTATCTAACTGGTGGTGTCCTCAGACTAAAAATTTCACATTCAAGGGCAGTTTTGCAAGCTACCTAAACAGGTTTATAGTCTACTAGGTAACTTATTGTAACTAGATGCTCCTCAGTCTCAAATATATTCTATCTAAAAATTATCTAAAGATTTTTAATTTAGCATCTCAATTTTCCAGGCGCTATTAAATTATTTTACGCAGTTTGCAAAAGTAAGGTAGAATCAGATGCTGTGCTCCAAGATGTTTATTATATTCTTTATAGTTTCACTCCTTGTGTCTGAAATGACATCTTACTTTGAATCATTTATATGCATAATTATAGCAGAGAAATAATTAAAAAGCAATTAAAAGCAAGAATTAGATGAAAAGTGTTCAATTTATGCTTAAAAAGATTTATAAACTATGTATGCTCTGTGGAGCTTAAAATGTTAAATCATTTTGTCAATCTTCTTTAGGGAAAGCCTTTTTTAGAACAATTAACCTCTTAAGTAAAGAATTTAAGGAAGAAAATACTTTAATTATATGTAAATTTAAATATCTGAAACTCCTTCCTTTTTGAATGACCTCTCCAAAATAAAATATGAATTATTCTTAGATTTAAGAATATCTATATTGCGAATTCTAATCTTATTTGATTAACCAGATTTAATTAAATTCTAAATAGTAAACAATTATTTTTATTAAAAAAATTATCTAGTATATGCTATAATAAATTAATCAGCTTCATTTGAAAACCCGATTTAGTACTATATAAAATCCTACGCATACTACTTAGGCACAGATGCGAAAATCTTCTTCTATAAAATACAAAAGTAGCTTGTAAACTTACACGATTCTTGGCTGTACCCAACTCATGATTCAATTAATTATTTTCTTTAATAAAATTGCATTTGACTCAAAGAATCTTACCTATACTTCTATGTAGTTTGATTTTACCTTTAGCATTTTTTATTTAATTTAAAAGTAAGATTATGGAGACACAAGGAAAAGATATGACAATACACTGATTAGTGTATTCATTTCGCAGGCGGAAGGAATCTCAACTATTCAAAGGACAAATTTCAATGTGGTTGACGCGATATCATAGACGGGAGGGTTTTCATCTACTATCATGCTCTTCTTTGGTTTGTTGACAAAGATTTTTCTTTTTAAATAATTATTTTCTTTAAAGAGGATTCAGAAGAAGCTGTAATATATTTTACTTTTAGTAATTTAAACCTATTTCTTTTGGAAGTTTACTTCTTGACAATCAATTGTAATTAGTTTTAGATTATTCTTTAAATAAAATTAAATTATTCTTAATTTAATTTATAATAATTTGCTTGATAATTTTATTTACTTTGCTGGTTTCTTTTTACGCTTTAATTTTTGTGGATTAAAAAATTATGATGGGCAATAAAGCTTTCTAAAAAAAGAATATACAAATTTATTACTTTAGTTCATGATTATAACAAGTTTAAAATTTAAATCATATTAGTTGAAGTAAAAATAATGTTTATACGAATCGATAAACAGAGTATTATAAATAATTCTTAGACTTAAATTGCATACTTATAATCACTTAAAAATTTTAATTGTTAGTAAACATTTGTTTGCTACCTTACCAAATATTCTCTTTTACTTTTAGATTAGTTCTCTTTAGGGATAAATTTCAACGAGAAGGATGCCCGAGCTTTTAATAAATCGAAAGCACTTTCTTATTGATAAAAAGAATTTTGTAATGAAATTACTCTAATATCTTTTTCTTTAGTTGAGTTCCTTAAATTTAAATACTTATTAAAAATAATTTTCTTTTAAATTATATGTTTTTATCTTTAAAAATATCTGTGAAATTTTATTTTTTTAATTATGTTTTTATAATTAATAAATTTTGAATGCTTAAAAAACTGTTTCTTGTGAGAGATGCCAAATTAATAGAAGAGTAAAACAAAGAATTAAAATACTCAATTATTCCCGATTTCTAAGATAAGAAGAACTCATCAAACAATGACATTGCTAAACTTATTCCAAATAAATGTGTCCTAAAAATTAAACTTGTATTTTTCTTTATCAATTTATACATCCATCTAAATTTTTTATTTTTCTCATTTAGAGATAAATTGCAAATATGTAATACTTATAATAAATTAATTTTAAAGGGTTTTCTTATAATTTATATGAAATTATAAACTACGATTAAGTTTAGCACAAAATAACAATTCTTAAAAGGATTTTCAAGTTCGCGCCCGAGTGACATCTCAGTTTCTTTATTTTTCTTCGCACTAAGAAGGAGCGAGTCAGCAGCAGGTAGAATTGATCTAAGATTTATTTATTTAATCAAAATAAAATTTTGCATAATGTTTTATAAAAATTAATGCAAAGATGACTATTATAATATTTAAAAAGATAGAGACCGAGTAGAGAAATTTCAAAACTAATCCAACTCTTCAATCTAAAGCAAAAAGATGAAGTTGCTCAGTCCTCCTGAGTTTAAAATGCAAAATTCTTCTAAAAAGGGTCACTCCAATGACATATTAAAAAACAACTATGAGATCCCAAAAATAATCTATTCTAAGAAATCTCTCCCAAAATTAACTCATTTTTTTAAACTCA
>JAJKFJ010005230.1:0-19569 GCA_027382625.1 Tetmemena sp. SeJ-2015
ATTAGGGTTAGAGAGTATTCAACGACTAGCCACTTAACCTAAAACATATTGAGATTACTCAGATTCAGAAAAATTACATTCATATTTAATTTTTAAATAATAAAAATAAATGATTGGAATATTAGTGATTTTATATGAAATCTAAAGATCTTCTTCGTCTATAAAAATATATAAGAAAGTTTTTATTTTAGAAAAGTTTAATTATAAAAACCTAATATAAAAATAAATCAAGCTATTTTCTTTATTCAAATTGAATAAATAAATATTTTAAAATTCTACAGAAAACTTCACACCAGAAGACTTTTTAAGAAAGCATTAATTACTTTTAAATTTGATAGTATGCGGTATTGGTGACAAGTTATCATACTACTACTTATCGTTGTCGTTAAGTCTTCTAGGAGGTGAGTTGCTTCTGCTTTTATCTCTGAATAAATGTTTATTTATTTTTAATCTTTCTCTCCGTAGGTCTGATTGTATCTTCTATCTTCAAGGTCATTTGATTTCTTGTGATTTGGGGTTCTTAGTGCTTTGTCAAGAATAATTTTTAAAATTGAGTCCATTTTTTAAGCACCATTAAATTTAAACATCTTCTTTCTTAATAATTAAGCAAATCATCTAAATCTGGACCTGGATAGTGATCTTGCATTATCGACTAGTTTATGCTGCAAATACAATTTAAAGTGCTCTCACTTTATTTAAAATATATATGTCCTCAGCTAACTGTTTATTCTCCACCTCTCTTTAGTAGTCGGTAAAATGCTTAGCATTAAATTGATTATTATTGTCTGATGAAACACCAGTTTGAGTGCGTCTGTTAGTCTCCTGTAGGATAAGTTTCTGGCCTTGCATCTAGTGAGCCTCTTAGTTGTTAGAGCGAATCGTATTATAAACAATAAAAGAGGAATAAATTATCCAGGTGGATTTTATCTGACTGCAGCTGGTTAATCTGATCCTGGCTCTAAGACAGTTTAATCTGCACTCTTCTCAAGTGCTCCTCTGTCTCTCAAAATATTCACTAAAAAGTTACTGGAGTCTCTCCTCCTTTTAAAACTGCTGCTGCTTCATTCTTCGCACCTTTCAATTAGATCAATTCTAAATAGAGAATTTTTATGAATTTATAAAAGCTAAAATGCACACAGATGATATCCTTGATATTGCGAAGCTGAGAGAATATAGGTTTTAAATTTAAGGAGTAATTTCAGAAATATTCAAAATAAAATATAGTAAAGATGCTCTCTGAGTGATCTTATCTTTAACAAATCCAAAAGTAGATCGTATCTAAACCAATTGATAGTGATTATTTGTAGGTTTTGAAAGTTTAAAATAATGCTTAAATTTATAGTTTATTCACAGGCTACTTCATTATTTATTATTAAGAAATCACTCCTTCTATTTCACTCAAGGGTTGATATTCCTTTGCTCGTTCATCTTCTGCAATAAGAGACCTCTGAGAGGTGACCACTTTCTTTAATTCTAGTTGTGCTCTTAGTATTAACTTTGCTGGAATTGAGAAGTAGTCTGATTTTGGTTGTTATTATATCTGGGAGAAGGAGAGGGTTGATATTTGGCTGAGTTCATAATTGATGACTAATAGGAGGGAACTTATAGCTGCTCCTATCTGGCAGGCGCCTCATTATTACTGGATTACTTTTGGCCTTGAACTGAGGAGGAGTTCTCAGAGGATTGGGAATTGAGTTGCTTTCCTACATAACCTCTGCTATATTATGAGTCCTTAAATTATGATATAGAAAATCTAAAAATAAGCCACTTTTTTGTGCTTCTGCTACTCTCAACTCTTGAGATTAAAATTCGCGAAATTTAATCTAGTTAATGGTTTTAAGGCAAATGCTATATCAAAGACTTTTTGAACTAGTTGGAGGATGATGGCTATTACTGATCTCTGAAGTTTGAAGGAATCTGTGAGGCTGACAAGTATTTATGAGTAATATTTGCTCGATAATTTTATCTCTGAGGGCAACATATCTGGAAACGTTCATTTGATCTTTCAAGTACCTTACATTTTTATGTTCTGAGGTCATTTTCCTTATTGACTTAATTCTGTTTGTGATTATTTAATTTTAATGCTTGGTAAGAGCCTTCATATAATTACAAAAAGATAAACATCCTGTGGTTTCATACTTGAAGCTTCATTCCTCTGGTAGGGAGTTAGCCAATTGTTCTAGGTGTCAAGAAGAGTGGATGTCTTCCCATCGAATGGAGAAGCGTAACTCATTCCAAACTTGCTAATCTTTTAAAATCATAAGATTTAGAAAATGCTGTTTGACTTATCAAAGCCCTTGTAGTTTGTGCCATCCTTCGTGGATCCAATTGAGTTCATCTGGAAGCCAGAGCTGCCTCTCATGAAAGAATCTCCACCAGAGCTCTTCATTGGCTTGTGATAGCTCTACATAACTTGCTCTTTTTGTGCAGAGGGCTGAATGTACATAGACTGGTTAGTTCCTAGCAATTTATAAAATGCAAGAGAGTAGACTTTTGGGGAGATCTAGATCTTGACCAATTACTTTTAAGTATTAGTAGTTTATGTTTAATGACTTCATCAGTGCTCACGAAATTCTCTAGTTCTTACTCAAGTTATCTGTTTTGGTCTTCAAGCAAATGTAGGTGACTATCTAGAGTCATCATGTCCTCATCTTTAAATTTGCCTCCTCTCTTTGGAAGTTTGTCTGAGTAATAAATCCGAGGTCAGTAAATAGTAAATTCAACTTCAAAAGGTTTTAATTTAATTTCTGATCAGTATTCAACTTTGAGATTTCACTCTCAATGTCAGCAACCTTCTTTTTGCCATCTGAAACACTTCCTTTAATCTCATTACATATTCATTTATTTATCAATTTTTTTTATAACTAATGCTTTTATGATAGCCAATAATTCCTATTTGATTTATAAATGAGTTTTCAATTATTTTAAACTTAATTCATAAATAAATTCTGCATAATAAATTTGCTCATATTGGACGTTCTTCTGTCTCTCTAACTTCGGCATCCTTGGACTAGAAGGTCTTTTCAAGTTACTTTTCTAGTTTTTCTAATAGGCACCTTTTCTCCAAACTTATCAAAATTTACAAATTGTATTTCTAAACTCATGAGCTTTAAATTTGAATTAAATTTTTAACTCATCATACTCTCGCTTTCTGATATCCTTGTTTTTAAGATAGAAGATGAGAGACCTCTTCATCTCCGATTTGTTTTTCGTGTAAGAGCAAGCTTTGCTAATGAGATACTTGCTCCAACTCCCTTCTCAAGTCATTAGACTAAGATGCTAAAATCTTATCTTATCTTTAAGTTGAGCTATTTCATTCAAAATTAAACCCATAGTTTATAAGATAAACATTAATGCACTAAATTGTCTCTGGCAGTGAGATTGTCTCTCTAAGTCTTCAGTTTATCATTAATGTCCTCGTTCTAGCCATTCATGAGTTCGAGGGTCCTCTAGTTTTCCTCAATCTGTTCTAATAAGTTGGCGATTATATCATCGTTGGTTCTGAATTTCTCCTTGTACTTTAACCAATATAGCAAAGATATAAAGAATGATACTTGCCAGCCACTCCAAGCATGGAATCCTGTTTCTTCCTGTAGGCTAGCTCTAAGTCTTGGAGTTGCTTTCTCTTCTCCACATAGAGCTGCTCTGAGTTTCTGAAGTGAGCAAGTTCTCCTTACAGCTTGATGCCCTGAGCTCTTTTCTCGTCCACAGTCACGTACAATATGTCTCTTATTGGCTGGCCCTTCCCAGCTAACTCTCTCTGTTGTGCTCCTCCACTCATTCTCAATCTCAATTATAATGTACACAATTTATCTAATTTAAATAGCAATTTAACATACATTTAAATTTAATCATCTAATAATCTTAATAAGAAAAAAGTATTACTTTGTAAATTTAATTTACCAAAAATGATTCATGAAACTATTTTTTGATTGAGAATAGAAAATAATCTATGAATTCAGATATCTTCATTTTTCAATAAGAGTTATGATTTTTCTACATTTAAAAAATAAAAATATTTTTTATGTAATCTCTAAATCAATGTTAGATTAATAATTTGTAAGATGTTTGGTAAAAAAAGTTTCTTTTTTGGGTTTTGTAATGGAACCTAAACTTACCTTGATGCAACTGAATTATTTTAATTTATTCTCCAAATAAAATTTAAAGTCTATTTCTCCAAAAAAGAAATTAAAATCATAAAAGATAATTGGAAGAAAAAAAAGAATTTATTATTTTCCAAGCTTGATATTTATTTTGAATATGGAGTTTAAAGTTAGCAAATAAAGAGTAAAGAATAATTTATGATTGAAATGATAAAATTATGACAGAGAAAATAAAATTGGATTGTTGATCCCCTTTTTAAAATTTCTAAGATACCTGAAATACAGTCATTGTCGATTCATGGGGATGTGAATTTTATAGGCAAGTTTGACGCACTTCTCCACATCCTCCCATGTGGTTTTCTACTAAAAATAATAATCACACTCCTCCTCTTCCTCATTATCCAGCATATAGATAACCTAAATGACGTCGCTGTCTTTGAGCTTGTAGGGCTCATTTTTGGGCAGTTTGTTTCCATCATTTAAAACAATAATCGATGTAGACACCGTTTCTTGAGGTGTCTATAATCTCTAATTCCACTCTAGGCTTTTGGACAATGAACTCCTCGATATAACTCTCTTGCGAAATCTCAGAATCAGCATCAGAATTATCTGGAGAAGACACATTCATCCCCGGTGGTAAGTCCCCTGAATCCTCAATTTCATTTCTATTTCCCTCTTTCTCATTCAATAAGACAAATTATAGGAGAATAAGCTCATATAGATATCAATCATTATATTTAAGCAAGGCTCTTAAAATATTAAATAAACTATTCAAATGAGAACAAAATCATCCCTCATATCATTAGATTGGAAAATTGAAAAAGAAACCGCAGTTAATATAAGCTAATCTAAAATATATGCTTTAATTGATAATGGATATCTTTGAATTAATTTTATAAATACGTGTCTTTTGAATATTTTTTCTTTGATTTGAACAAGGGAATGAATAGTAAATAGTTCCATCTTCATTTTAAGTTGCTTACTTCTTTTCCTCCTCATTTGGATTTTCCTTCAGAGTATGTGGCATAGTGCTTTTGTTACTGCTCTGTGAAGATTACGAGGATGATGCAGATAAGCTCGCCCTTTTCAAAAGTTCGCTACTCTGACCTCTGAATTTCTTTTTGTAAGCACCATAAGAATTGTCAATTGCCCCTCCCTAAACTTTCTTCTCCTCCTTTGATTTCTTAGCAGGCTTAGGCTTAACTTGAAGATACTGCCCATACTAAGCAGATTCCTTCTTTTCTTCCTCCTTGAGCCTCTTCAATTCTTTGTGAGGAAGCATTATAAAAGTTGGAAAATATATATTATAGATATCAGACTAATGAACTTATAATATGGGTAATTAGTTTTTCCGAATAGAGACTAGCACCTTCTTTCGAGACTTGATCTAATCATCATCTATATCAGAATAGACCTTGTTGCCATTCACCTTGATGCTAGGTTTATATTTTGAAATGTCAAAAATGTATGTTTATAATGAAGTTTTTTGGAATTAGACTTTCCTTTTTCCTCCTCCTCTTCATCTTCGTCTTCAAAACCTTGCTTCATGACTTAATCTTGAGTAGATCGACGAGCTTGTTGCATCTTAAGTTCTTCAATTGCCTTCTCCTTCTCCTCGTCGGTATCTACTTGCCTTGACCTCTTTTGTTTGCTAGTGAGATTATTCAAAGAAGGTGTTGGCACTATCTGTGTACTATTTTCAGCCTCCTCTCCTTGGGGCCTCTTTGGTCTTCGCTTTCTCTATTATTTTTTAACCTCCTCAAATACCTTTTTTCCTCTCAGAATGCAATGATTCTGACTTACCTATTTATAAATGGTTATAATATTATTTGATAAAACCTGCAAGAAAATACAATTTAGAAGGAATAAAATAATTTGACTTAGATAGTTAAGGTATGCAAGCTTCTCAGCTGCCTTTTAAAACATGGTCCTCCCTATTTTAAGTTCTGGCCTGCCGAAAACGACTTTCAACTATTCTAGTTCATGCTGTTTCAATATTTTTCTGAGCTCCTTATTTTTAGTGTAGAGCTTGAGTGTGTACATCTCTTTACTTCTTTCTGAGGTGTCCCCAAAATTTATTATGTTAAATGTGTGTGTGTATGTGTGTGTTTAAATTTGCTTCTAGGGTTTAATCTGGAGGTTGAGATCTTGGATTGGACACTTAAATATCCACTGAGAGATTTTGAACAGTCGCCTAAATCTTCTACCCCAGCTCTTTCAGCTATTCGAGTTCATTACCTGAGATGAAAACCTTAATTCAACTCACAATCCAACTCTGCCTATTACGATCCACAAAATAAAAAGGGATTCAATAAATATTATAGAAACCTTTTCAATCAGCTGAGTGCCTTCTACAATTAGGTCTTTGATTATCTTTTTAATGTTATCACTGATAATTTGCTTATTCTTTTCTGCTTAACTAAGGGTGTTCTGCAAGAAAGTCAGCTGATCTTTAAGAAACTTTGTTCCATCGCCAAGGGTTTCATTCAAGTTTTTTAATTCTACTACTTTATTCACGATCTCCATAATCTCCATTTCTGAATTCAAATGATAGCGGAAAAATACACAATTTAAATTTAATAAAATTATAGCTTCTATAATCCTAATTCTCCTTCAAAGTAGGTTTGTTTAGAAATCAAAATAAATATATCAAACCTACATCATCAACAAATTTAATTAGCACTTCAAATTTTAAAACATCCTTTCTTTCTTGCTTCTCTTAGCTTTCTCAAATAATAGTTTATCATATTATGATCTAGAACTCTCCAATCTGTTGCTGTTATCTCATTTTGAGTTCTCTTGGTTAGGTGGAAATCTTGCCAAACGAGTTCTATTGAAGCTCCCCCACAGAATCAGTTTCGTTGTATCTTATTCCTGCTTTCATTGTGCCACTATCCCTCCCTCCTGAAGTTCTATCGCTGAATCTCTCTCCTTAGTCTATTTTATATGAAAACTGAAGCTTAATCTTACTTTAAGCACCAGAGGGTGTACTCCCATTTAAGTTTTGCTAAAGCTGCTGAACGCTACCAAGTCCTTAAAATGCATTAAAGCTTTCTTATCTTACCTTAAACTACTGCTGCTTGATAGTTTAGCTGAGTTTAGCTAGGGTTGTAAATTCCACTTAGATTGGTAGATAAGTGGCCTGCTTGATTAGGATTGAACTGCTGCTGCTAATGATTACTTTGTAGATAGAGTGAAGTGTGGGGGTAAAGATTAGTTGGCTGGAGATGTTGATTCTCCAGCAACTATTGATCATTATCTAGTTCCTGCATTTCTTGATGTTCCTAGTGCCACTCTGGCTATCTGTAACTTAAAAATTATGAAACTCTGCGAAGACTCTCTTAGCTTCATATCTTCCTAGTTTTAAACTTCCCGAGGAGGCTAGCTCTGGGGCTCATTATTCTAATTAGAGCTCTGATTATCGTAAAATCCTCCTTAGAGAAATCTGTCTCGCTCCTCATTAAAGTGAAGGTCAAGAGCTTCCAAACGCAGCATTTAAATTCACATATACTAATACAGCATGTTAAACTCCTTCACAACTTCTGGGTACTTAGGAATTTCGAAGAATTAAAAACATAATGGATGAACTGCTGAACGTTATCTGCTAACCTATCAGAATGTCAGCTTGAAGTAGTTATACCTGTAAGCTTCTCTTGAAGTGAGGGGGTTGTCGTGAGCTCTTTTGTTCCTCATATCCTTTATGAAGAAAATAAGCTATCGAGCTCTCATCAAGCAAGGGAAATCAGCCTCTACAATATTTCATAAGTATTGTTGCAATCAGTGTTTAAAGTAGATTTAAAGATTAACCACTTACCAAGTCCCGCAAACTTATAATGATTCTTTATCAATATTTCAAAGCTTAAATTTATGATCAAGAAAAATGGTAATTAGAGCTGATAGATCCCATTACTCAGGTTTATCCTTGAAAGGGTACAATTTCTGAGAAATAAATTGTATGATTAAGGGTACTTGCTTTTGAAAGTTGAGGATTCGTTGCTTCTTTCTATTCCAGGCATTTATTCTGGAGGTCCTCCATTTCTTGCCGCCACTATGTAGTTCTCCTGATATCCTATAATTCGAAAAGTTAGATGATTTTTTTGACTTTTATTTTTTTCGTTTTAAACTCTCAAATCCATAATTCCTTTATCTAATTTTATCAGGTACTTACGAGCTTGCAATTTATAGACAAGGTAGAATCTGAATTTCTCAACAAACATGTCCAAAATAAAAATGCAAATAGATTCTACAAAATTCTTGAAATCATCACTTTAGTTTTCTCGTTGTAAAGTTGCACATTAAAAGAAATTTAAGAAAGTTGTTTTAATGCATTAAAGACTGTATTTATTAAATTTTAAAATATATTTATTCTAAAAATAAAAATTTATGAAATATTTTCTATCGCTTGAGATATTTTAATTAGTATTTAATTATGCTGATTAAAAGAAGTCTGAGGTGGAACTTGTTTGATTGTCTAGCTTTCAATATGATTTTGAGTAGTCTGTTGATTGATTTGTAACTAATGCTCAAAGGATTAAGCATTTGCAGACTGATTTGAAGGTGTAGGATATGCAGCTTGCGAGTAATGCGGCTATTATTTAAAAAGTAAGTAAACTAGTTATGAGGAGTAAAACCTTGTGGGTGATTGAAGGCTGACTGAGCGTAGAAACTCTACTGCATTTATATCAAAATATATCACTACTTAAATTTAACTGTGTCTAAAAATTCAAAGTAATCTAAGCTTCCACGCATTGAAATTAAATGTTACGATTAAGTAGACTCACCAAATAAATAGCTATTTTGCTATTAGGACAATTAATAAACAGCGAGAATAGCTAAAATGGAGATTTCAAATGCTACCCAGTAGGACCAAAATAATTAGAATAAAGCTGGTCAAAGACCTGAATTCTAGAACGATCCTTTCACAGCTTTGAAAGCAATTTTTTCTGTGTTTACGATTTGCTCACTAGTTCATTTCTAATAAATTTAATTTTAGGATTCATTTCAACTGTTTCTTCTCTGGAAAAGTTTGGGATTAGTAAATTCATCAGCAAATCGATGCAATAGTTCATAAATACAGCTGGCTCAATTATATTGTTCGACCCGCTTTGGCTTGCAATAATTTTAATTTATTCATTTTCAATAGAAATTTATTCAAAATTTAAAAATATTGATCAAGTGAAATGAATTCCCTTAATTATAAAATTCTTAATTTATGGGAACAAAAGGTAAAAAGCTCCACTAAAATTAGTTAAACTTTATATCTTTACCAAATTTTTGTAAAAAAGTTCAGATGCCCAATTTTTAAAATAAAATTAAAGAAGATACCTCATAATTTTACAAAACTTATGAGGAAAAAGTTTAATCAAATTTTTCTAGATTTATAAATGGATCCTGAATTTTACAATAATTATTTTCTGATTTTTTATTTAATTAATCTCTAATCGATAGAAGAAAGATATTTTTATACTAAAAATAGCAATTAAATTCCTTTAAGATATTTAAATACTTCAATAATAACTTTAGCATTATTTCAGGATTCCTCTCAGCTTATTCGTACTAAAAGTACAAAAATATTAACCATTAATATTTACATAGAGAAGTAAATTATTGTAATTTATTAGTTTGAATTAAGTGTATATTATAAAACAAATAAGCAAATCAATTTTAATTTACTTAAGAGTTTGAATTGATACAAATTATATTTTATTTTTTTAAATAGAAGGCTTATTAGAATGAAAAGATAAAATTAATAAGAATTTCTGATAGTAAGATGATATTAGCAAACACTTATAAACTAATTTCTTAGACTGCTATACTATAAAAAAGTTCAAGGATTCTAAATACTAAATACTTAAATTTTTTAAATTGGTGTGATATCATATATCTTGTAGTTACTTAATCCGTTTAGGGCAGTTATAAAATTAGTTTTCTTGTGATCCAAATAATTATTTATTTTCATAAAATTAACTAACGATTTCATTGGTAAAATTGTTCATATTTAAAAGTAATTGGGCACAGGAAGATTAAACGGCAGATATTGGAAGTTTTTATTGCCGAGAGTTCTCAGCATTTACCCTGCTTACTTTATTCTGAACAAATACTTCTCAAATTTTAGGTTTTATTATAGTTGAAAATAGGATAATTAAACAAAAGTCTTAATTGAATTTTATTTTGATTGTAGAGAGTTCTAGTTTGCAGGCTATTACTTATCAGGTATTTTAGGCTATGATATGTTTCTTGATTTCAAAAGTTTAATTCCTTCTCATTAAAATATATAAATATTTTTTTTCAAACTGAGACTATTTAGAGGCATGGTGAAGTTGACTTTTATTTCGTATTTGGTTTAGCATACGATAATTAGGCGCCAATCTTCAATAATCAACTATAGATAAAATAAACTACATCATACAAATTGTAAAGTATATATATTTAACAGAATTGATTTAAAAAATAAGAATTTTTAGAGATATCAGCTTTATTTAAGTTTCATAATCTCACAATTTTTAATTTAAATCTTTACCCTTTGATTTAACTTCATCAGTCTGGCATTCTTCAAAACCTATTTAAATAAATTAAAGTTTATTATTTATCAATAATATTCTAAAGTATGAGGAATAATTTAACATAAATTTAAAATTAAGTTTAATAATGAACTTTTGAGAAAAAAATAATCGACCTATAAGTGAACTATAAACAATTTTCACTATACTCATATGACCCAGATTTAAAGAATATACAGTTATCATGGAAAGAAACTTCTTAATAGAATTTACTTAAGAAATTTGAAGAAGTTTTCATTAATTATAAACAAGCAGATGAAGGAGGAGTCTCTAAAAATTTTCTATATTTTTTTAACTTAATGAACAATGTATAAATTTAACTTAATTTTAAAAATAAAATTTATATTATCTCTGATAGATTGGAAAAAGATTCCCTCGCAAAATTCAATATGAGCTTACATGAATTTGATAAAGATATAATTTAATCATTGAATGAAAATTTATTTTTAAAGATAGAATAGAAATGTCGGCGAGGAAAAGTTTTAAAAATGAGAGAAGAAAAAAGTTAACAGACGCTAAAGATAACAACCAAGAGATATTTTATTTTTAAAGTTTCTAAATTTATTTAAGATAAAGATTCATAAGATATTGGGGGAGAACAATTTGCTTTTTTTGGTATCTATTCCCTACTTTATTGCAGTGATTTTAGCAATAAGTTATGCTTTTGACAAGTTAGTAAACTCACCTTTATAAAGACACCTAAAGTAATGGTGTTCAAGGCAAAATTTTGATTCTAAGGCTTGGAAGGTAGCTTCAATAGCATTTTTAGTCCTTCTTTTAGCCTTATCGTGGTTAAAATTATATACTTTTTAAAAATAAATATATGGTTTGTCGCGATAGAAAACAGTTCTAAAAAGAGAGGAAAATGACAACAAGATCTTTTTCAGAGCGATATTTTAAATTATCGCAATTATGAATTTACTTTCTATTTGAAATCATGATGACTAGAGATCTTTGATTTATTTTAATAAGAATAGTAGTTGTTATTCTGAACATATTTCAAAACTGCAAAGTGAATGATCCTACGTGGAAGGATTATCTAATTTAGGGTACCTTCTTTTCATCTTTCAGCAATAAATAAAGAAATTTGCATTCTCTTTACTACCCTAATATGTATTTTTGGCTGAGCGTGGTGACTCCCTTTTACTTAGAAATAGTTTCCAAACTGCCAAGGCCCTTAAAATATGTAACTAACTTGGGGGTTTCTTATTTGGGCATTTTGGCTAATGAATATAAATACAACCTTCTTAGTAGAGAGTTCATTTAATAATTTTAAAACAGGTTTCAAACATTGAGCTCCTATAAGATGTTGTTTTATTTTAGCTAAAAAAAATAGAGATTAATTCTTCTCATTTTGTGGTGCAAATCTTCAGCATAGCAGTTCTTTATTTTCAACCTTTTCTTGGACTCCCAAAAAACTCACTAGACCTCTTGATTTATGGCTTTTTTAATTCATAAAATTTAAATGCAAATGTTCCAAAATATATGGAAGAGGTATCTCTTCCAAATTTATTAAACATTATAGCGGGGTATTTTTACTTTTTTTATTTACAAAAGCATATGCTTTTAAATTTACTAATATTACTTACTTAAAAATGAAGTATAAAATTGAATGAAATTTTTATAATCTAAATTTAATGAGATTAAATTATAAAAGTATTAAAGAGCTATATTTAAAGTATATGACTCGCTTCCTTTGATTACATTTTTAATAATTCAACTCAGTGCAGGAAACAAATCTATTCTCATTCCTTTTTTCAAACTTATACCTGTAAATTCATTCCAATTTTTTATTAGCTTTTGAGTGACCAAAATTAAATTGTAAATATTTTATTAATTATAAGTTCATTATATATAATTATAATTAGAATTAGAAATCTAAGCTGATTATTAGAAGTATGAATAAAAATTAAATTTTGGTATGGAAGTCATCGCTGAGGTTTATTGAGAGAATTTCTATTCAATATGATTTATTTATTATGAGAAAATTAAAAAGAAATCTTGGAAAGAAGAATTTTACTCCCATTCAAGGAAACCACGAATTTCTTTTAGCTCAGTTCCCTTGCAGAATCAAATAAACTCATTCTTAGTGTAGAATACTATTTTTAGAATAGCTAAAATTTACATAGAAGCACTCTTTGGCAAAATTCCAGACTCAGCTGGTGAGATGATAAGCTTTGAGCACGATAAATATCTTTCTCTCCTTTCACACTATCTTCCAGAACCACTTCACATCTATAATTTTAAAATAGGAATTAATATGCAGAGTTCCAAAAGTTCTTAAGAGAGCCTCTCCTTTTAGATCAATTTGCTTTCAAAACTTTGCTCATTATCCAAGAAATTCTTTTATCTATGAGAGCCCTAATATCAATATTATCAGAGGAAGAGTCGCACTTTAAATTTTTGATAATTAAAATCGAGGAAGGTCTAGGATTTTATCCAATCTAAGTGAGCTCTGATTTAGAAAATTATAGTCATTGCCTTGCTTGCAAGTATTTGCATACGTTATTAGAAATAACCTTCAACTCGATGTTTCTCCATTCAATTAGTTATACAAGCTCTTTTTATCGGTATTGTCATTCCAACATTCAGTTCTATACTACCTATCAGAGTTGCTCTCAAGCAAAACCTTAATGATGCTATCTTTTTGCAAATAATTGTTAATATTAGAGAAGTAAGGTACAAGGAGTATTTGTCAACATCTTGCAAAAGGGTTAGAAGAAGATAATTTAAAGAAAAGCTAAATAACAGGACTAATTTCATTTGGTACTATTGCCAGCGTATATGGAATTTCCATTTACTACCTTTTGCCTCTAGCACTACTCTCCCTCAACTTATCACTTATCATGAGAATCTTCATATAAGGTTTATAGACTAGATATCTTTGGCATGATTTTCGCACTATCTTTGATAGCCCTCTATCTACTGTTTAAACTTTATCTTCACTAATGTTTTTCTATTCTTTGAGACTAACAGCATGAAGGTTATGGTTCTTAAGAATCTCGTGGCTCATAGAGGCAGAAATATAATTAGCACTTATTCCATTTTTATATCTACTCTCTTGCCTTAGGATTCGTAATTTTCTTGATTTATTGATAAATATTCATATTTAAACAGCTATATAATCTGAAGGATAAGCTCTACATTAGTGATTTAATAAGAATTTTACTAGTATTTGTAAAACAATTATATTGAATCTTGTAAGCGATGATCAAGAAAATTATATACAAAAGAAAGTAGATGACGCTAGTGAGTCTATTTCTTGCAATCATATTCAAAGTAAAGATAACCTCGAAAAATCTCTGTGAATTCAGGGCTATTTTATACTGTCTGGCAAAGAGGATGAAAATGAAGATTCTTTTTCTCCCAAAAAATGTATACTTCTTCTCTGAATATCAAGGGCATCATATTTTTATTACCTGAAATAGAGATCAATTAGGAAGAATTGTATAGATTTGAGCCAAGTAGGCTGCGATTATTCTCAATACTCTCATAGTGAGATACTCTTGGCTTAGGTAGTGTAACAACTATCTAGTCTGCAAATTATGTATGATAATTCTTCTGCATATTCATGTTCATGAAGTGGTTCAAGAAATAAAATGTATAGTTATGTTGTATTAGTAAGGTGAACATATAAATTAATTACAAGTACTTAGTTTCTTGCAATAAAATAAATCTTAGTAGCTGTAGTAATTAGAGTGTTTTCCGATATACTCAATTAAGATCTTTAGAGCTCTCAACCTTCTTTCATAATCCTATTCCATTATTATTCCAACAATAAAATAAATAAATTTATCTCCAAGTTCAAACATTAAAATCCAAAAATTATGGTATAAAATTCTCTACACTATATACTCTCCTATCAAGAAATAGAAATTCAGAAATTATTGGAGCCTTTGTATGCTTCTTACGGACAAAAAATAAATATAAAATTAAGACAGAAATTACGATTTAAATAAATATGCAAAGAATGGTTGGATTGAGCAAGGGTGGACTAATAAATAGTTTATTCGTATCAAGTAGCATTTTCGTGGTCCCCTCCGTCTTAGCTGGATTTATAACGTCATTGAATTTTCTAGAATTATATCATCAATAAATTTCTCCATTCCCTAGCTAGAGCGCTATAATACAAGCTCTTTAAGTAGCATCCTTATTTTTTTGCTAATTATGAAATTACAAGATTCAAATTGAGACCTTGAGACTTCACGAATTGAGATTTAGAGCTGGATATCTGCAAGTACAGGTTGAGCATAATCAGCCCTAACTTAATCCAAAGCTGCTAGAGCCTATCTTTAAACAGCAAACCATCATTGATCAAACTACCAACTATATTGGAGACTACATTCAAGACTTTTCTTGGATCCCCAGGGAACTAAGTGTAATCCCTCATCTTATTACTTTATTAATTTTCACTTTAAAGCATGAATGATAATTTATTACATGAATAAGGTTGTTGAAACTAAGCTTAGCAACTATGCCTTCAGTGTTGATGACAGAGTTGGAACCTATGGAGTTTTACCAAATTTGTTCAAGTCCACTCACACTGAACTACTGGAGGTTGCTCATCAAAACCTCAATAATTTAAACAATAATTGATAGAGCATTCTTGAACAGCTTTACACTGCAAGAGGATCACAGTCTCTTGTTTTTAACATATATCTCTATTATCTAAGGTCGAAGCTTCTCTATCATATCATCATGATCAAGAATAGGATGTATGAGGTTAGACCTGCATTTACCATGAATATGGCACCAGGATTCACTATGCCCAGAATTGAAAGAATGAAGTTCAGTGATTTAACTGTCATCATGTCTATGCCTATGTATTTACACTATTACGGACAAGTTAGAATCGATGAGATTCCCTTCGAGAGACTTATAATCAGATTGAAAGACTATATCACCATTCAAGCTGGTAAAGAAAGCCTTGGTTCAGTAGTTTGAAAATGCTTCTTATTTACCTCAAAAGATTACTCGATCAGAGATTCGCTTGATGATGACAAAAAGCTAATTAATGTAGATATAAAATGACTTCAGATTATATTTAGTGTCATCATACCTATCACTATGTTCCTTTGTTTCTTCTCTTTGATAAAAATAGATAACCTCTTTGAGCAGTGCAAAGAAATCGCCATCCTCAGAGCTATAGAGTCGAATGATATAAGCTCAGTACTTGGAATAATTATAGGTACTTTCTTGGGATGAATACAAATTTACGATTTAAGGGTTATAAAATTATTATTCTCAACCTGCTCTCATGATGTTAGGAATAGATTTCTTCATGAGTTATTTGACAGGGCCGTAGATGCTTAAAAAGGCGCAGATTATTGAGATAGCAAAGATCTACACGAAGTAAATGTAAGGGAATTAGAACGAGAATGGAAGCTGAATGAACATTCCCTGTTGCTTTGCCATAATCCATCACAAATATCTTAATAAAGTGAGAATAAGAGTAAGTCTGAGCTAGAGGTAACGAGAATGAATGCCTCATACACATAGATTCTCACTACTCTGGCTTCTACGAATCCTATAGCTCTTAATTTATCTATATTTCTGCATAAGTATGTAATAAGAGGTTAGCACTCATTGAAGAACTCAAAGAGTAATTGTATATAATTTTAGCATGATTATTGAGGTAAATCCGGTAGACTCAAACAAAATAGAGCCTATAGCTTGACATGTTCAGGATTCTTATAGTCATTTCATTATGAAATTGTGAAGCTTCTCTAATGGGTCAGTCAAGTTCAATAAAGCCTTCGAAGTCACAACATCTCCAAATGCAAGAGCTCTATTTTCATCTTAATGCTCAATCCAGAGTCAGGGTTTTGATATATGTTGAAATGAAATTAGTCCAGAGAGGTTCTTCTAACCATTTTGAATACACCTCAACGAAAATGCAACTTTGAACAAGCACCATAGTAATAAGTCCACACTTGCAAGTTTACTTTACTTAATCATTCTTTGCACTCCAATATCGAATGACTTAGTTTCCACACTTATCAATAGGAGAGAGTATATCAGGAGTACGGATAAACAAAGAGAAGTCATTTTAGGATTTAAATTGCAATTATTTTAGCTTTATGATGATAAGTAAGAGTACGATCAAATCGAAGATAAGACCCAAGAACATAACACTGAAGCTGTAAGATTACAAAGTTCCCAATAAATCAGAGCTCCTTTCAATTTTATTACTTTTTTAAATCTATCTCTATGTTTTGAGAAAAGACAAATAGGAAATTAATAGATGATATTGAGAACTATCTATATACTTGCCCATAATTTATTAAAGTTATCAGTTAGCAGTGTAGCAGTGAGTATGATCTTAGTTTGATAAAATAATACTATTGCAATCTTTCAGAATACATCTTTAATAAGTTGGAATAGTTTATAGGAAGGGCATTATAATAAACTTTATATTATTCTTGAAATGTATTTAATTTATTTTTGAAAGACTCTTCTTTATCTAATTAAAAGATTAAGATAATTTTGGTTGTAAAAAGTGATCAATTTATTATAGCCACAGAATAAATCCTTTTATAAGGATGTAGTTTTAAATTGATATAATCTTAATTTAACTTTTGGAAATATATTTTAAAATTAAGAGAGTGAATAAGTATTTATTTAGAATCAAATAAATTTATTGTAGTAATCGATAGGAGTGTCTAAAATGCCGCCCCCTAAAAGTAGAAGAAACCCTAAAGAGAGCGATACAAATATTTACACAAAAATATAATAAAGGAGGATGCAGAGAACAAAAGAATCAAGTCACATAAGGTAACAGCTGATTACAAAATCCTTCTTTTAGTAATTTAATAATAACTTCTAGGAAGAGTCCTTAAGATCAACAATTAAGTTCTTCTATCGCCATTCTATAAGAGACATCGGTCGAAGGAAGTTTCACTTCAGTCTCGCATTTTGTTCCTCGGATAGATTTAAAATGATCAACCAATAAAAGGAGAAGTTGATGCCTATGTAACACCCTTTGTATAATTTCTTCTAGCAATGACAGCAATTATGGGTAAAGAGCAATTTAATATGAGCCCTAGGAAAATAACTCGTGCCACCTCTGTCGTAACAGAAAAGCAGTCGGGCATGTATGAGGTGCTTGACGCCAAGGGAAGGCTAATCTGGCACTAAACCTTTGATAAGTAATTAGGTCTTCCCAGAAGAAGTGATGTTTATTCAGCAAAGTTCGACTCTCCATGGAGCAACAACCTTCTAACATTTACTCAATTTGGATGTTGAGTGGTATTAATATTTGAAAGATTTTTTGAATTCAAAACTAATCATGAGAGAAATATTGAGATAGGAAGAGAGTATTTTGAAAAGGAGATTGAGTTCGGTTAGTGCTATGTAGCAAAGAAAAATGAACTTCCAGCTGATGAAGGAGAAATAAACTTAAGCTCATTTTAGATGGAAGAATGATTTTTTAATTTAATAGTTTAGCTTTCGTCAGAGCTCCAGTGACTCACCTCCTAAATCAACTTATCGACTTGTTCAATAAAAGAAATCTTGATATTATTTAGAATTCAATAAATTGCTTCCTCAAAATATATTACATAATTGCTGATGCTCTAGTGTAATTAATAAAGAGGTTATTGTTATTGCTCTCATCAGATTAGTATTATCCAAAGGAAGATGTTTTAAATTCTCCTTGTCTACCTTCTGCAAGTTTCAGGAATACCACTGGACCTTTTTCAACTGCGGTATTAATGACTAAGCCAAACTTATTTCCATATATATTTTTAGCTGGACAGTACCACAATAAAGACGGAACAAATGAATTGTTGACTCTTCCTCAAGGTTTTCATTTCTCATAAACTGATCAGCTGTTCAATAAATAGGCATTGAACTCTGATCCTCCTGGAAGATGATATCTTAGTAAGAAGTCGACTATTTCCTTTCACCTCCAACACTTATCTATGATAAAACTACATATCAATACTTTTTAATTATCTTCCTCACTTTTCCATCTGCAACTGCTTGCAAGTTCACCTTAGGCTTTTTGAGTTGCGCGGCGTTACTTTTTGTCTTCTAAGTTTGCTCCTAGCTGGTTTACTTAGGCTACTTGACAGATTGTTGATTCGCTTTAGGTTCATCATCATTTTTAAGATTTTCTGCTTTTGTTGAATTTTTCAGCTCTTACTTTGGAGCTTACTTGCTCTAAGCCTTGGGCTGAACATTGGCAGAGGCTTACGGTGCTTGAGGTGCATCTGATCTACTAGATGGCTGAGTAAATGAATCTGAGGCGAATAAGTCATCGCTCTCTTTAGACCACCAAGAAATGCAAAGAAATATTGATCTTTAACGTTTGGAATAAGCACCTAAATCATAATTTAATAATAAAATAAACACATTTTTAATTAACCATTTAGTAGCTATCTCTTTCAATTGCACTCTTTAAGATAAGATAATTATATGAGAATGGGAAGTATTAATGAATAAATCACTACAAACTAGAACAAGTCAGAATAAATTATATAACTTATTATACTTATTAAGACTAAACAATCACAAAGTATGATTGCGTCACAAGAAGGCTTGGTCCATAGAGGAGCAGCCCGCAAACCCCAATCCCAAATTGGAGCTATCACTGAGGATGATCTTGTTTCTATTCCGCTAACTAGTTCTGATCTCGAATAAGATGGCCAAATTTTAAAGGCTCAGAAAGAGAAAGCCCTTTTTTAGGAAAAGTCCTTTGAAAAAAGGGATGAGGATTCCTATGAGAAGGAAAAGAAGAAAATACTCCCTTAAATCACCAAATCAGATAAGCATTATGACATTCAAAACCCCAAAACCCCATAATATGATAAGAAAGTGAAAATAAGTTGTGTATAATTAATTTCTTTATTAATACTTATAATCATGCTAAATTTTAACCCTAAACAGGCAATCTAAAGTCTTCT
>JAJKFJ010005254.1:0-19511 GCA_027382625.1 Tetmemena sp. SeJ-2015
AAATCTTCTCTTCAATATCCTCGCTCTCTCCTATTTCACCCTCTTAATACTTTAGACTCTGCAGTTACTACTCTTGATTCCTTAACTACTGCTGTTGGAACTTTATGAGCTGAAGCATCTCCTCTTGAGAAGGCAATTCATTTCTATGCGAGCCTTGAACTTTCAAACCTTATTTGTTGAATGCCAATCGATCTTGATCCTTATTAAACTAGCCCTAGGAAGGATAGTTCTAGATTTATTGCGATCCTTTATTTCTAGTAAGCTACTTCTGGCTGAAATAGTTTGGCTCCTAGTTAACATTACCACCTTAGACTAAATTTGAATCCATATTCCTTGAAACCAACTAAAATATTATAGCGATGATAAGAACAACTGTTGTTCCTCAAACTCGCGGAAGTAATTTATGCTTGGCTCCTCTTTGAAATTATTATCTGCTCGAACTTATTCCACTCTATTTTATCTGACTATGACCTTGGGTCTTTTAGTAAGAGGGGATTAGTCACTACTCTGCATGGGGTATGAAGATTTGATATCATTCTAGAAAGCTGATAAAGAGCTTTTTCCAAACTGGTCTTGCTAAGCATATGGGATCATTTAGCCGTTCAAGGTACCAACTGAAATTGAGAATCCACTTCGATAAGCAGGCGACTAACTAGTGTTGTGCTATTGCGTTTGATATGAGGCAGAAGATTAAATCACAACCTAGTCACTATTTTTCATTTGTGATAGCTTGATGTTCTATTGATTGAAGAGTCTTGTAGGACGCACAGTTTAAACATTTATCTTTGCTTCTTGATGATTATTCATCTGACTTTGCTTACATAGGATAGTAATTCGATATTAGAACTTGTACTATAATAAGTGCTGGTTTTAAAATTGATTATTATATTTATTCCCTAAATTTTACTTTACTTTACTTTACATCTGACTTTGCTAAGACATGACGAGATACTTTCCTGAGCTATTTTGTCCCTCGTCAGAAGTTGAAGCAAAGTTCTTGAGCCCCTAGCTCTGACTTGTCTTTGAGGCATGATTGTTAATGTAAGACTGATATGAATGGTTACTGCTCATAATATGAGCATTATTGGCAGACATCTGGGTCTGACCAGCCACCATCGAGCTCTAGTTAGCCGAGAGGTACTGATGTTAGTTTGGGGCCAGGTCATAGTTTTAATTTCTACCTCCTAAATTTCCTCGCATCCTCAGCTTGCTTAAAAACTGACTACTTGATCCTCCAGTGCTTGAAATATCTGCCTTTGGCTTTGACTCGCTTACTATGTTGCTGTTACTTATTACTGAGTACTGCTGAGAATCCTCTTTGAACTATTTCTTCGCTTAATTATATGTAAGAACTTTGTAAATGAAATATTTCTTGACTAGAGATCTTGCATTAGAGTGGGAGACTTTATTAGGAGTCTCAGATTGATATATTTAAGAAGTTTAGAGTGTATTATACTAGTCAGTTGTTTTGACGTGTGTTCCACCTTGCCTCCTTGCAGATTATTGATAACTCTATCTTTGAAACTAGCTGTCAATCGTTTTCAGTTAAGAATCCTCGGTGCTCGAAGGCTGATGATTCTATGAGGAGCCTTTAAATCTCTAAGAGTTTTATTGCTGTGTGTAAAACTGCAGCTCCTTGTTAGAAATTCCATTGTCAAGGTGACTTTGGGCTACATTTATGTCACGATTTGAGTTTATCGTTATTCCATTTAGCTTTTTCAAATACTGCTGCTAAACTCACATAAGTAAATTGGCCATAATTTACCAGCACTTTAAGTTTACTATGTCAATTCATTCTTTGCGATCGACTTCTTATACTTGCTTTAGTTGTTAGATAAGGAAGAGGCAGATCTCATGTTTTAAAAATAGTTTACAAATGAAGGTTGCGAATTAGAAACGACAGAGCCAGTGTTGTAAATTTACTAAATCGTAGAGAGATCGCTCACCTTCGGTATCTAGAGTCCTGACTAACTTCGATCAGCTCTCTCCTTGTTTCCTCCTAAC
The DNA here is from genome assembly GCA_027382625.1 of Tetmemena sp. SeJ-2015. NCBI lineage: Eukaryota > Ciliophora > Spirotrichea > Sporadotrichida > Oxytrichidae > Tetmemena > Tetmemena sp. SeJ-2015. The sequence goes on from JAJKFJ010005254.1 coordinate 2,005, forward strand.
CTCTGTTAACTATTACTCCTATTCATACAATAAGTAAAATATGCTAGAATCATTGATACTATTCATCTGCTTGATGATAAAAAACTTCTACTCTTAGTTCTTCCTCTTTCCTTTCTCCTCCTAATTGCTTCCAGCTTCGGCCACTTATCTATGAGTATTATCACCTTCAATAGTTTAAAAGTGAGTTAAGGCCTTCTAATTTGAGATAAACTTATCTGGCCTATCAGGTCTCTTTGCCATTTTAAAATAGTTCTGTTGGGAAGGTATTTTTGACTCATTTGGGGCCTAAATGAGATTTAATGCGTCCTAACTTTTGTCATTACCAAAAATATATTGATTATGCTAGTGCAAGATTTTTTATTAAATTTAAATACCCACAACTAGGAGATTCTTTTCTACTTTAGGCCTTGCTTTCAACTTGCTCCTGAATATTATTTTTAATTAGAATGAATAAAAGTTTTCAATAAATGAAAGCTGTCTAAGGGCGATTACCGCTTAGTGATCTGGCCGACTGCTTGTTTTCATAATTTGATTATCCTCCTTATGGTCTACCATTCTAATTCAGAAGTGCTTTTACCTCCCCTCTATTATGATTAAGCTCTTGTATTTAAGATACAGACCGCTTTTGCATCTATGAGCTTCCACGCTTCCCTTGAGATATTCCTCTGTTTTAAGGATCAGGAAGCTAGTATTGATTTAGCTCATCTTTCATAAGATTATTGAGGGCAAGAGATGGGATCTCTTGCAGATTTATCAATCCTCGTTAGTTTTTCACCAATTGGCCTTACCTGGCCTGAGGCGATATATCTTAAAGCAAATTGAGCTCTTGGAAGGAATCTAGCTGTGAAGAGTTTGAAGATATCTTTGGCTACTTATTCAAGGATTCATCTTTATGCTCTAGTTAATTTAGCTTCCCTTTATTCCTTGGATGGCCCCTTATATTCATAGCTTATTCTTGATTTATTTCCTAATGTAGCCTAAAATCCTTGCTTCCCTCTTCTAAATTGAGGGTGTTCTTGATTTAAGGAGGTCCTGGTTTTAGTTACCTCGTTGTAAATACCGGATTCTGAAGAGAGGTAGATCTTTGTTGCGATTATCTATCTCCTATAACTACATCCTAGTTTTATTTAGCTCCACTTTAATCTACCTGATTTTATAACGGCTGACCAAATGAAAGCCTATTCTACGCTGCTTTGGCCTGGTTTGGTTATTCATGAACCTCAACTTTTTATTTGTAGGGTGATTGCTGATCTTCTTATGCCTAATTTTCTGTGATCTTCTCTGAAATTAGGTTCTGTTGAAGAAATGCCTTAGTATGCCTCGTACTTTAATGAGTGTTTATTTGAGATCAAATAATAATTGAAAGTAGATATGACATTTGATTTGAGAGAGTGAGTTCATAACAAGCATCGAAAAAGGCTGCTAGAGGAGTTGGTTCTGTGGATTTAGAGAAAGATTTTGCTAGCTATTGTGACTATTGGAGATGAGATTACTTCCCATTGAATTGTTGTGTTACTAAGATTTCATTGCACCGGAATATCATTATCACATTTGAATAATGATTGAGAATATTTAAATAGCTCGGCAGATGGACATATTGCTTCTCTCTTGCTGATCTGAAACCATCCTATGGGAAGGCAAGGCTCTGGTTATTAATGACTAAGAAGTCTCCCTCTGTCTGGCTCGCAGTCCGTTACATAGTCTGCCTTGGCTTGATCAACACAGCTGGCTAGTTTGAGTTGCTTCTTTATCTGAAATATTAAATAAATTGTAAATCATTATCAATTTGAGAGAGAGATTGCTTCCGTTTCTGGCGTTGCTGCTTGCTCTGCTTTTCTAAATAATCATTAGTTATAAAATACTGATAGTTTATGGACGATCTATATTATTCTAATAACTTCTGAGTAACAAATATTACAATAGGTTGTTATACTCCAAACACTTACCCTTGATTTATAATAATTCATGATTCATATCTTTTAATGATCTAGCTGATTTAAGATTCTAGGCTTGAAATATCTAATTAGGCTATTGATACATAACTTCTTATTGCATTATATTAGGCAATCATATATATTTTTATGTTGTTGTTGATACTGTTAGGATTAATGTGTTATAATGTTCCTCTAATGAAAGGGCTAAGCAGATAGTAAGTTTCCCCTCATATTCCCAGCCTCATTTCTCTCACTATGCTATCCTTAGTTTATGTAATTCGTTGCAACCGATTTGAGCACTTGGTTTTATATCTATCTGTAGGAGTTAGTGTTGCTCTCTCTGTGAGAAAGAGCCTGTGTTATCTAATTCAGGGAATGCGTCTAGCTTTGACCAGATTGTTGTTGACCCACCTTAAGTGATTTCAAGTTTTAATTCCCTGCGTTGTAAAGTATTATCAAAGGGTTCGCTGGCTGAGCGCTACTCTGAAATACTGGCCTCGCTGACATGTTCTGATAAATATTATGTGAAGTAGATTCATGATAATCTTTTTAATGATTAGAAGAAATGTGTTCCTTATTCATTTTGCAAACGGTATCTTATGTTTTTCAACAAACTAAGCTAGTTCTAAAATATAGAAGTGATTTATTAGTTTGTTTCCTGTTTGAAAGTGTTATAATTATCCTTTCATTTTCACTTTTTTATAAACTTCTAAGTAGAAGGAAAAAAAATCTTGATTTAAGGAAATAAATGAACCTTAGATGGCAATCTTAGTAGTAGAGTCTTTTCATTTAGCTATTGTAGAATATTAACGCTAGATAAGAAAGAGAGGAGAGTCAATTCAGTTAGTGTTACAGCATAGGAGTTAGTAGAGTTCCTCATCAGAGGCTTGAAGATGAGAGAGACCATGTAACTCATTCACCTCTGCATCTACATCCATCTCCAAGTCTTTCAAATCCACTCGCTAATCTTAAAATGAAGGAATTTATTATAAAATATGCTTTATAATCTTTTAGTTCTTGCTCAATCAATCCTCTCGAGGATATTCTATCCTGTTTTCTTTGCTGTTTGTTGAACTCAAGTTGCAAGGAGACATACTTCTGCGATTCAATATAAAGAGAAAGATAATCCATTATTATACTACTAGATTTATGGCCAAACTTTTATTGAATCTCATTTTCGTATGCACTCAATCGAAGCAAGTAAATTATCTAAGGAAATAAGTTAAATCATTAAATTAAATTAAGAATCTCTTCAGCTTACATCTATAAGAGAAAACTGTTCACTTTAAAGCGCTTTCTGTTGCTAGTTTTCACGGTCTAAACGAAAGGCAAACTTCTCAATCATTCTATTCGGCAGATGCTTTTGCATCTCCTAAAATAGGTGTTAAAAATATTCATAGTCATCATACCACTAAGAAGAAGTCCTCAGTGGTGCAGTTCCACTCTATCCAGTCACCTCTTTGTCTCTCATTAAGTATTTGTTAGAAGCTTTACTGTTCACTTTCCAAATTAATCTTAGAGAGAAAGTCTTTCTACTTCTGCTCCTCTTCAAGCAAGTCATTTATATTATTCTTAGAGGCCTCTTATATTTCATTGATCAGGCCCTCAAGTTCTTGAAACAGGGGATTTTGCTTTTGAATCTACTAAGTGTTCATTTGGTAATTGAGCACAAATGTGAAGCGCTTTCTCTTCTTTAACTGAATTTCGAGTTATTAAAGGGGATCACTTCCTTTCCTCCTATTATAAGAACTCTTATCATGGATCCTGGAATTTTCACTTAGCATGCTCTGATTCTACAGAGAGTACTTAAAATTAATTTTTGTAATTTTCACTAATACTGCTTATTGTAATTGAATGAGTTTTCTTGGCTTAGATTTTGATTAACCGAAGCTTACTGAGTTGGCTATCTTTCTAAAATTCCGGAGCACCTCATGATGTCCATTTGGAATCTCTTGTATTTAGGATTTATGATAAATACAAGCACAAAAAATATATATCATGGATGGTAAACGATATTCATTTCACTTTGAGAGCTTGAGAGATCGCCTTCGCTCGCATCCCCAAAGACGAGCACCCACCTTGATTCAAGATCCCCGTGCTGATTAATTCCAGCTATTTTGGCAAACAAGTGACCCTTTTAAGCCATCAAATACCCGCTCACCAAACTCATAGATCTAAGTCGGTGCGAGGCCTTCGAAAATGCAGTCATGCTCAGAGTATTAGGCTTTTATTGGTCAGAAAGAAGTTGCAAATCGCTTTTTCTGTTGTTCGCTTAGTTAATTTGCTGAAGTTATTGGTCAGCATTCCCTTACTCAAAAATCTGATTGAGATTAATCGCCAGTTAGAGAGTCTACACGAGAAACTTAGAAATATTATAAACGGTATTTCAATTCTTTAAACTCTAGTTCTTTACAATAATGATCCAATTCAACACTGAACTCTTCATCAAAGATATCAAAAACAGATTAAAGATGCATAGATAAGTTTAGATGAAGTTAGGAGTATTGTTGACTCGATTGATGAAGAGTACAATTTCCTCTATTAGGTTGGCACTCTGGTCTAGAGGTTTCTGTTTTAGCGAATTGTAGTTTGACTGGTTCATTAGGCACTAGTTCAGTGGCTGAGTTATGCAAATCAGCCTTCTCTCTAACGATTTCAAATTCAGTCTATCTTTAAAATAAAACCCATAATAGGTGAATACTCATTTCATTTTATTAAAAATTATTTTTCTTTTTTGGACAAGTCAGTCTTTGCAATGATGCTTTTAATTCCTTTGCTTAAAGTTGAAGCTCCTAAAAAGCGCTTTTAAAATAAGCTTTATGAGGATAGCTAAAATTTTACCTGTAAGAATCTTGACACTGGAAGCAATCAAGGCCCACCCTCCGAGTCCACCTAGTGAGAACATTTTATAGATCAATTATTAATCAATTTTGTTTAAAAATTACCTCAAGCATCTGAGTCTTCTCTGAAAGAATGAAATAAATAATTTGAGTATTTTCAAAAGCAAATGATAAACTTATTCTTTAGTATACTGATCATTTGATCACATCTTTCAAATCTAAGTTTATAAAATATAATGATGAGTAAAATAATAAGTTTTGTTCGGCATTAAGCTTGGGATTAAGTTTCTAAACTTTAAAGCCTTACGAGTCTTAAGACTCATAGAAGCTCTGCCTCAACTGCAGTTTCTTCTACAACTTGCTCGTCAGCTATTTAGAATTAAAGAAATTTAAATTGATGGATGAAATTTTTTTTAAAGAAGAAGGATTATTCTGAGTATCACGTGTTTGATTCCTCGACTACCGCTGCCCAATAATTTCATCCTTCTACAAAAGCTCTGCCCTTGCTTTCTCTTTCATACGTTTCACAGATACATAGTTGGGGAGGTTTACAATCTTTGAGATACTCAAGCCTTCTCCAAGTCCTTTCAATTACACTTTCATACTCTTTTCTTACTTTTCTTATAATATGGGCAATGGCTCTGTCTTTAACTCCTCTAGTCTCTGATTTTAGTTTCTTGAGCCTCTTTGTTAGACTATGTTCATGCTTATATCACCCTCAGGGATCTCTATCTTCATCACCTGATTATATAAATGAAGTAATAAAAACGTGAGTGTGTTTTCTGATTTGCTACTTTAACCAGTTTGAAACTTGGACTGCCCTAATCTTGGGTCTTACCAGTTGAAGTTCCTCAAATATAGAAAAATAAATTTTCCATTGATCTCCAATCTTGGAGTTTCTCTATTCAGATTTCTGAAGGTTGACTTCATTTATTGGTCTCTAGCTGAGCCTACCTTTGAGCTCTCAGGAATAGGTGGCATTTCTAAATTGCCGTAATTTTAAGTGAAAGCCTTGTACCTTTCAACTGAGGACTCGTCCAGCTATCGATATACTTGAGTTCTACCCGAGATTGGTTTAGACCTCTTATTATACTACTATTCTTCTTTCAAACTTAACTTTCCTGAATTCTTCTCTTGATATTTATCTTCTGTATTTGCTAGCTTCTCAGGCGATGAGACTTCAGAAGATGAATGATTCTATTAATCTTGAACTACTAGCTTGCTGTTTTTGAAGTCTTGATTTCTGAATTTGTACTTAGTTTGCTTGAGAATTTTCAACAAGAGCGAGATGCGCTTTCTACTGTCATCTGTATCCCTCTGCTGTCTTTAAATCCTGGACTGAATTTTACTCGATCTTCCTGAACCACCTCCAATCTAGTCACCTTAAACTTCTATTCTTCTCTCTGTTGAGCCAAAACTGTCAGCATTATTTCTCAACTTGACTACCTTGGTCGATTTTATACTTTCCTATAAAGATTTCTCATTTAGTCAATAGTTGATAGGTTTTATTGCAGAGGTCAACTTTTGTGAAATGTTTCTTGTAGCTGCCTGAGGAGGACTAGGACTTTCAAATTCAACTTTCTTGAGTTGCTTTACATCAGGAGATAGTTGAGTTATGCCTCTCAGTGATTCATTTTCATTCTAGAAATCATTTACCTTAATCTTAAAGCTTGCTTTACTCCCGACTAGTTGCCTTAATTCCAGTCCACTGTCGAATTTTTTAAGAGTTGAGAGGGAGTCCTTAATATCTTTCAAGCCCTTTATAGAAGGGTCTGTCTGATTTAGCAATGCTCTAGATCTACTCTCACTCAATTAATTGCGAGAGCTATCGCCATTTTTGAGCGAGAGCTTCCCAAAAGACTTAGTGAGATGGAAGTTCTTCAAGTACTGCTTGTAGGATTTAATTGAAGAGAACTTGGTGAGCTTCTCTTCTCTTCCATTATAAGAAAGCTATTGAGGCTGCGAGTAAAGTTTATCTATGTTGATTAGAGGGTGCACATGATGGAGATTTAAATTTAGCTTCTTCTGTTGGCCTTTCCTGCTGACGTATTTGCATTCAGAGAAATTCTCTATGCTTTGATTTGTATCTCCTAAAAGAGCAGTACTCTTTTGACCAAAGTAAGTGCCAGCTAGGATGCTACTCTGATCTCTAGAATCATCAAGTGATAGATTCAAATGGGAGTAGTTATTTTTCTACTGCTTCTCTTGAATAATGTACCTTGGAATCAATTATTTATTGCTGTTTAAGGTTTTGTGAGAGATCAAAGCATCTTAATTGAGTGTCAAATCAGCAGTGATTGAGGGAGTTATTTTGTGCATGATGTTTATATCTTTCTCGTGTGAGATATGGTGCGAGTCAGTTACTCTTATCTTAAAGTTGAAGTACTTGAAAGAGTCAGCCCCAGTTTCCGCTTAAAATCGATAGCTGCTATCTTTCAACTGTGAGTCTTTGTGTTTGATATCTAAGCTGTCGATCGAATAAAGACTCTTGTCATTTTAAATCAGAGTATCTGAGCTAGAATTAAGATGGGAAGTTCTTTGATTGCTTATTCCCTTGATGCTTCTGATATGATCCAAAGCTTTGACTTGAGGGCTCTTTGGAAATTTCTAACTCTATCTGTCCTGAAACATTCCGATTTACTCACTCATCACCTTTTACACTTAATAATCCAAAAAGGAAAGAGACATTATACTTCTTAGCGAATTTGCAAAGGAGTCGGAATGTTTTCCTGACTCTACTCCTGCTCTTATTGAAGTCTTTGGAGCCTTAAATTTCTAAAGTTCCTTAAATTTCTTTCCTTGAAGCTGCCATCATCGTTTTGAGCTATATCCATATTTCATAATTTAAAACTAGAAGGGTATCTTATTTCAGTGGACCCTATCATCCATAGTTTTGTACTCACCGATACGTGGCAGACTCAACTTATTCATATTATAAAAAGCATTCATTCATAATTATGAGTACTTGTTTCTAGATTAAGAGGCTGGTGAATTCGACTGGAGGATGGGAAGCTCCTAAAAGCTGCTCAGCTGGCTCTTTATATTTAAAATAGCTCCGAGCGACTGCCTGCCATATTTTTGCTACTATAGATCACTATCACCTTAATTGCTTCAATAACTTTGAGAATTTCAATTTATTTTAAAAGAATTTAATGAAATAAGTAGGGAGGCTTTCTCCATTGAGGGACCTCGTAGATATTGGGAACCTTAATAGTTTCTAGCTCTCGTTGATTGCAGGCGACAGTTAAGGATTTAGCCCCTTAGGACTTGGCAGTTTAAGCTTTGTGACAAACTTGGATTCGGACATTAGCGTAGTGAAAGTTTATTTAATTAAAGGGTTTTTTGGGTTGATGTCGCTTAATAATTGAGACAGAATTTACTGGTTGCTTTTAGTTTTAGTTTATTAAATTTAGTTTGATGTCTCACAAATTAAAGCAAATATCCTCCACCCAATAATATCCTCCTAATTATAATTTATGTTTGATGCTAGGTGATGTTAAATTTCTAGAAAGTTACCTAATTTTCATACACACTCTCTGTATATTTCAAGATAATTTAAACTATTCTTTATTACTGTTTCTTGTGTCTCAAGAAAGAAAATTGACAAGCAATTAAGCAAAAAAAGGGGAAGATGAAATATTTCATGTTACTTTATATTAAGGTATAATATTTTTATCCCCTTTTAGTAAGCATATTTTTGAAAATATTAAAATGAAGAAATATTAACAGCAGACTTCTTCTAGCTAAGCCACTGCTCTTCAGGCCAATTAATTTCAGCACCAACTCTACCTAACAGATACTAACAATTAGAAATAAGGGAAAATATTCTCTTACCACTTTTATAATTAATTAGATGCCTTCATAGCAACAGTTGAAGAAATCAGGGAGCGCGCAATCTCGCTCGTCCCTCGGATCCGTGCATCAGGCCTCTGCATACTAATTACCACCTCAGCAAATGACAGTGCCAACTTTCTCTCAACTCCTTCTCCAGTCCTATCAAGGGTAAGAAAATAAATCTATCACAAATTATTATACTCTCCCAATGTTTTTACATTCCCTAGAGAATCGATAAATGGTGTTAATCTTCTATTCAATAGTGGCCATTAGCAAATTCCATTAAATTTAAATTTATCATAAAATTTAAATTTCATTATATTCCCACAGGCTAAATGAACTTCTCAAGCATAAATCTGGCAGGAAAGGGATTGCGCATGATAGATAGAGTTGACTCTCGAATTTCGTGCTAAGTTTAGGAATTGGATCTTTCGCACAATCAACTTCAGACTCTTCAAGGAATCCAATAATTCCAGGCACTCAGGCGACTCAATATCTCCAATAATCAAATTTCTAATTTCCTAGAGCTTGCATTTTTCACTATCCTATTATTCCATTATACTTCATTGCAAGTCAACTGAGTAGCTTGAACAATTTAGAGCATCTGTAAATTTAAGGAAATCAAATTTAAGAAGATGAAGGATATGTGTCGTAAATATTATCGCAGAATATTAAAAACTTGCGCTATCTGGACATATCTTCAAGTCAAAACCCTAAAGAGGTTCAGCTTTAAAAGCAGATATCGTAGAATCTGTCATCTCCTCGTAGCAACAACGAGTACTAGTTCATGAACTCCCCTTCTTAAGCCACTACAGCAGGAGGGCTGGCAGGTTATTCTACATCTTTGCAAAATATCCCTGATCTGATGAAGGAGCTCTCCAATTTTTCAAACACCTTGAAAGGTGGGTAAATGAGTGGACTCACCTCAGCAACCACCCAGCCAGTGACGTCGAATGGGCAGACCACCACAGGGATGCTGCACCTTAATAATCAGCACCACTCGTCTCATCACAGTTCACTCATCAATGCCAAGATTGGCAAAAACAACATCAAGAGCCGAAGAGACTCAAACGAGGCACTCTCCTCTCTTAATAACTATAACCAGTAGCAGCTTCGTGGCTGCGAAGAAAACAAGCGACCAGATGCTATAGTCTCAATATCAATTAAAGAAATTGGAGTTTTATGGTTGCATGTATATATGTCTTCAGAGACAAGAGTAACCAGGTAGCAGGGAGCTCAACGACAAACCAGATCCTAGGCGGGGGATAAGTCCCTAATTTGGCAAATTCTCAGCAGTAGCATGCAGCACACCTATTAAATAGCAAGCCAGAAAATGGAGGCGCCAGCGGGGATGAGTTCTTGGACTCTTTCGATATGCTCGACCTCTCTACTGATAAGAATCTGCTCAACATAAATCTCCAAACTACAAAGGACTTGCAAGAGCGAATGAATAATAACCTTAGGGGCATCAGCTCGCACTGCCAGATACTTTCTAACGGCTCCTAAGAGAGAGATTCATAATTAAATCACAACAACTTTATAATTTCGAATAAACTTAGACCAAATATAATGATACTAAGAAAGTATTATCGTATCTCAGCTGGTGTTCTTTTTGGTTTACCAATATTATTTTAAAAAAGCAGAATAATAAAGCAAGCTCTCAAGATTACAATAACAATAATAATATTGATCAAGCAGCGGCCTCAGCCTATAACATGTTTAATGTGAAGTCCACAAAGCCTGAAGGTGTAGATTTCGCTATTACAAGTCAGCAGCCATCCTCCCGCAACTTCACCAAATCTGGGTCATAGACCGCTGGGTTCTCTCGCAAATTGTCCACTTAAAATCCTTGTCAAGAATTTGGTGTGGGAGGTCTCCAGTAAGATTTGGGCTGCGAGTCTGGGCAGTTGAGTCACAGAGGAGGTGGAAGTAGTTTTCACCCCCAGTAATCGCAGCCGCAGTTTCTACAACGAGTTATTAGCAAGCACGAGAAAAATCCATCCTCTACTGAGAGCGAACACTCAAGTGTAAAGAGTATTACCACTAATAACTGCTCGTCCCGCCTTTCTAATAATCACAACATACCTAAGCCATCTAACTCAAGGAATAACAATATCCTCATCTCTAATACTACTAACACTCAACGCTCAAGTTGCGGAAATATCCTCAATAACTACAACATGAATGGAACTGTAGCAGTCATGGGTTCTATGACCGACCGACAAAGCTCTGGCTCATGTCATATGCATCAGCAGAATAATTCAGGAGAGATCTCTGCTTCTGGACATGGCATGTAAGGAATGAATAGCATGCCCTTTGAGTTTAAGAAATCTAGCAGCTAGATGCAAGTTAAGCTAAAGAGACAGAGTATAAACTTTCTCCAGAAGGCTGAAAGTGCGTCTAGGAATTCTACCGTAAGAGGCTCATTCCTTGGAAGACATGATTCCTCAACTATTCTAATGAATAACGGTTCTTAGACAACTAGAGAGGTTAATATTTTCAGCACCTTTTAAAACAAAGGAGCTACAGTCATGAATGATTAGTTGCAAGTTCTCGTCTATGATGATCAAGTATCCAGCCCGACTCAAGCCAGAAAATAAGAGAGGAATGATTAGCTTCATAAGTTGATGAGACGCTAAGGCTTGACAATCTTCGAAAAACTTACCAAGATAGATCAAAACCTAACTCATAGAGTTTTGAAGATTAAGTAGCGAGCTTTAAGGAAGTGGAGGGACTGTAATGTAATCGCAAGATTCTAATGCTAAGCAGCTCCTAGACTTTACTTCTCCTTATAAAAAGCTTTCCTGGGATCCGCATTTACTCTTCTAAAGATAAATAGCTCCCAATCTTCTCAGCCTCAATTGATGAAAAGGTACTCAGCAGGTTTTGCAGGTTCAAAGCTGAACCACTTCAAAGAGATGAATACCTTATTAGGAGCCGGAGCCTTAACTGGTGGACCTATTGTTCCCACTGGCTTTTTGACCTCAAGGCAAAGAGGAGATGGAGGCCTGCTGCAGCCCGATTCAGTTCTACATGAAATCATCAAGGAGAACGTTTAAAAGTCCCTATTCTCATAGGACGCACACTCTAAAACTTAGGCTGCTGGAAATAAATCTAGAACTAGGAACCAAGGAATGTCTCATTAAAGTTCAAACACCATCTATAACACAGCAGGTAGCACGGAGAGAAAAACTACTCAAGGTGGAAGCACGAATAATAATTCAATCTCACACAATAACAACTCTTCCACAAAGAAGAAGAAGGTGAGTGCGCCTTTCACTAACTCTGGTTCACAGCCTATCTCAAGAAACCTCACAAATAAGCTCTCCTAAAACTCTACTTCAACAAACCTAGTTACTTCGGGAGTTCACTCTGGCAGTGATAAGAAGGCTAAGATTCTTAGTTAAGTCATTAAGAAATCGGCCTCAGGCTCAGTGTTAAATTAATAAGCAAATGGGTCAATGAGTTCCTAACAACCTCTATCTCAGTTGAGTCAGAACCAGCTGTCTTCTGTTTCATAGTAGCAGTAGTCACTTTACAAGATGTTCACTACAACCTCTACTACTCATAGGTAAAGCAACTTGGTCACTGAAAGACCTGCCTCAGCAATCATCAAGGGTGCTCATAGCAATTAAAATCAGAGCACAGTTCTGAGGAGAGCCTAGCTCATCAACCAGCAATCTTCAAACGAATCGAAAGCTAATATGAGTAAGTCCAGGATTGTTTCAAAGTAAACTTTATTCTACTTGGTTAATTCATCATAAATATTTAATAATCAATTAAGATGCCAAGTAAAACAGCGGGTCAAAGAAACCTTCATCAGCAGCAAAATTATGTTGAAAGTCTATTTCTCTTTTTAGTTTGAATAGCTTATCAAATATCTAAGTTGGTGAAGAATCAGAGCGCGCATCAACTCTCTTAGCCATTAGGTTAACCTAATGGTTCCATCGCTCAACATGGCATACCAATATATATTTGGTACTCTCACTTAACTTATTATTAAAAGGCATTGCAAATTATCAGAGCTCTTCAAACTTACACTCAGCCCTAAGCTAATAGCAACAACAGCACCTTCAATCTCCTTCTGCCACTTAAACAGTGAACCTAAATAGCATCCTATAATCGCATCGAAGCAACTAGAATTCAAAGCCAGGCAGTGCAGGCACCTTAGCTAACAGCTCAAGCTAGAATAATATAAACTTCTATCAAAAGAATGCGGGAGTACTCTCCTCTGCTAATTAGCAGCAGAATCCTTCGAGTGTAAATAAAGTCATTCAGAGTATAGTGAGACCATACTCTTCCAACAACGCTAATATAACTAGTAGGATTAGGTTTTTAATTTAGCCGCTTTCAACGGACTAAGCATCGATGAGTAGCAACTTAGAACCTTCGATTAGAGAGATAGAGCAGATAGGATGATTCATTCTGATCAAGAAGAGCCAAATATTATAAATCCTCTCTTTGAATTTATCATAAGAGGACAATTCTGCAATAGTCATTAGCTAGGGAAGTAAGACCGCAAGAAGCATAGACAAGAATGCAATTAAGGTAGTCAAGAACCTCAGTTCCAACATGAATTCTCACCACTCGTCCTCCCGCAATCAACTATCCCTTTCTTAAAACTTTCTTAAATTAGTAATTTCTAATACTAACTTTGGTAATAATGAGCAACATCATGCAGCTAAGTCAGGCTAATGCTCAGTAGTATAGCACTTTTCAAAGCGCGCATCGCCATTGACACAGAGTGAGGAGCACTAAAATATCTCACTCACTCTCTTTTCAATAATAAATATTCCTAATAAAGTCCCTCCACTCAAGGGTTTTCATATTAAAGCTTGCAATTTATGTTTTCTTTCGCTCAGAAACTAATTAATTGATCAGGTTTATACTTATGATAATCCTTCTTAGATTAAGAAATTTGGAGAGAGAAGTTATTGTAGATAAATAAATTAAATATGAATTCTAACTAGCCAGCAAACTCTAACAGAGGTGGGCTCTCACCAAATTTACAAGCGAGCTCGAGAAAGGACACTTCAATGGCAGCGGGAAACTCCTCAGCCTCTCCATCCCCAAATAGGCATGACTGGTAGACCTAGGATTCTAGGAAGATATTGAGTAGCTAATAGGCTTCTGGCTAAGGGAATCAAACTGGGCAATCATCATAACTTAAAATGCCTAATATAAATAAGTGTGTAGTTTTAAGTCGCAATCGATAAATCTAGCAGCCTATAGAGGACCAGAGATAGGCATGGACGAGAAGGCCATCATGACTAAGCTGCCACCAAAGGAGATCATCTATTTCGACATCGAAACTACAGTAAGGGAAATGTGCACTACAATCCTAGGCCACTAAACTTAAATTTTCTCGCATTATTTTTATCAATATCTTATGGGTGGTTTTACCTGGTGAAGGCCAAGACCAACGAAGAGAAGTGTAGGGAGATATTCCTGCAGAACCAGACCATCACCAGGCGCTTCAACGAACTAGATTTCATCCTCCACAAGACCCTTCAACGCTCTGGCAACATCAGCGACCTCCAGCAGGAGCTGCTATAAAAAATATTATATTTATTACTTTCTAATTTATTTATAGAGGTGAAGCAGTTGTTCCAGATCATGGAGGCCAAGGTGCAGCAGAGTAACTCGGACATGCGCTCTATAGTCCAGACTAATGCAGAGAAACTTAGCGTAGTTGAGGAGCAAGTGTTCCAGTACGATAAACAGTACCAACGATTCAGAGACCACAAATATTTATAGGAAAATATTTAAGACCACACAGACGACATCATTAAGAGGTACGACTAGTTGAAGGGGCAGCTGGACGACAAGCTGACTGAGCAGCGAAGGCACCTCACCCACCAAACCGTTCAGTTGGAGCAACGCTTCACTAATCAGATGAACGGTCTCTCCTCAGTAGTGGGGGCGGTCCAGGCCCACAAGGAGGAGCTGATGAGACACGAGACCATCCTGGAGATGTTCAAGCGCAATATCAAGGAACTCTACGACTCAGAGATGAACCTGCACGACAAGAAGATGGACACCGAGCACTGCGTTGGTACCCTCGATACTCTCAAGAAAGAACTCCATTTCCTCCGCATCTCAGTGGATGACTGCCAGCAGACTCTCACCCAGACTGACAACTACCTAGAGAAGTACATGCCTATAAACAAATTGCAGACAACTTTGTTTGACAATTATAAAGGTGCAGAACTTCATAACAGAGACACTGACAAACATCCTGCCAAAGAGGGCGTTGTAGAAGCTGAATGACTATATGAGCCACAAGTACAGGGTTCTGAGGGACGCTGTGGAGAGGGACGATGGAGTGCCCAACCTCAATAAGGTGGAGAGTTCCATCCCCATCCTCAAGAAGATAGAGCTATTATATATGTGTGGACAACTAAGAAGTTAGTATATTGAAGCTGATGGTTTAGAGAAGCTTCCACAACTAAATGACTTTGAACCAGCTGCATGGACTCCTACACCAAAATAGTCGGAGTGGAGATACCACCAATAATCCTATCTCTATTCAAGAAAGTATAACAATAATGATGGGCATCGCAGCATAGAAAGCTTTTTCCAAGATGACAGTGAGAGGAATATCAGCATTAAGAAGCATAACCATCTCTACGGCAAAGGCTAGAGCATACTCATATATGCTATCTTTTATTGGCTAATCTCCCTTCTAGCGCCTTGACACTCATGAGCAAGAGCTACAATTAGACGACCAAGGAAATCCTTTTTCTTTTGTATTTAACCCGCTTCACCTTAATGCTAACTTGCTGTAGAATCAACTTTACACGGAGGATTCCAAGTCACTCTCTAACCTGAGTGGCATCTTAAGACCCTCCAAGGACTCAGCTAGTCTCTCCGATCATCTTCATAATCAAATTCCTTCCAACGGTACTGGGCGTAAGGGTAGCATAGCTCCTAGCAAAGGAGGTGGGGGTAGCGTCGCAGGGGCTGGTAAGAGCAGTGCCCCCTCAGATCACTAAGGCAACACAATCAAGAAGAAAAGCTACATGATTTACTACCCAGAGCTCACAGAGCAGTAGCACATGGATGTCATCAACATCAGAGCAGATCGCAAGACTAACTTGGTGCCAGTGACTACTAATTCTGGCACTGCCAACTTAAACAAGAGCCACGATACCTTGCGAGAGCAACTCAACAATCTCTCAATAGACTCAGCGCAAAGGATGTTCGAGAACAATCTCAAGCTCTTATCGGACAAGTAGCATAGCGCCTCTATTGAAGACTAATCACCTATCCCTCATCATCCTTCAGACTCACCTTCTCAGGAGACTAAGTTCAAGCTCACACTTGAAAATTTGAAGACCCTTAATAAGCAGCCCTCTCCAAATTCTAAGAATGAGAGTAGCTTGCAGCCAGGTAGAGTGAGTCAGTTTGAAGGGCCAATCGATGAAGAAAACATGATTAAGCAAATACCCTTCAGTTTCAACATATCACCACACATACCTCCTGCCAAGAGCAAAGAAAGGCCAGCTTCAAATTCATCTCGAAGATATACTGAACTTACGAAAGCACCAATGCCAATAATGAGCAGTGGCTCTTTAGGTTAGCATTTTCCAAGCAAACTCAGTCTTCAGCCACTCTAGCACTCTTCAACAAGAAAGTATTCTCCTCCCAAGAAAGGCATGAGTATAATGAAAGTTGAGATTGAAGAGGAGAAAGCACCCACTTATTAGAGTAACAGCAAGATTTCACCAATTCCGAGACACTCGATCTAAACGATCGCTGTCCAAGATGAATCCAAAAAGAGAAAGTTTATTATCTTGTCTATAGTGGTCATTTAATTTAAGCCAAGGTAAACTGTTCGAAGCAAAAGTAAGAACCAGATTTACGAACAAGAAATTGATGAAGATGATTAAGAATTTGATGAGGACTCATCCCGCAACAAGCTCTCAGTCTCTTCTTCTGAGACAGACAAGCAACTGATAAAATTATCAGACCTTCATCCAGACCTTGCAGAGATGGTTTTAGAGTCTCATGAGTCTAGCCAGAATATGCGATCATGTGCTGCTTCAGGACTAGAGAGAGTACAAAGAGCTGAAAACGATTTACGTAGAGTAATTGCTGATTTGACTGAAGAGAATAAGTTGCTAATCTCTAAAGAAATCGCTAAGGTACAAGTCATGCAGCAGAATTTCATTAAAGATGCTGAGGATGAGTTGAGAAGGCGAATTAGGGAAAAGACTGATCTAGATCTGACAATCAGAAGCATGCAAGAGCACATTGAAAAGGGCAAAGTAGCAACCAAGGAAATTAAGAGCTATTGCAAAGCTCAAGCAGGATTGTAATAGGGAGTGATTGAAGCAGTGCAAGTTCTACTGAGACTCGGAGAGCAAGATGAGTATGATAGGAAAAGTATTTCCCTCTATGCCTATAAGATGAATGAGCAGTCTGAGGGCAGAGGCTCCCAGTAACTAGATGGATAGAAAAATATTTTGACTTAATGATAAAGTTTTTGAATTATCTGATTTGTGACTCTTGATAAGCAGTGCCTTAGTTGCTCAGGACAATCATCGATCGTGATAAATGCATTTAAGATGGCTTGCTTGAGCTATTCACCACAACCAGTCACTTATTAGAATTGCACTTACTAAAGAGATACCCTCTTCTCCCAAACGACTATCTCACTAGATGAGCACTTAAGAAACTTCCATAAGTTTAAGAAAGACTTGCTTCAACAGAAGAAGATCAAATAGGGAAAGATAAGTGAGAAACAAAAGTTGGATAAAGCTAGAGAGCATATTATTGTAGAAATCAGAATGAAATGTAAAATTGAATTAATCGAATTAAATTTACAATTTAATTCCGGAAATTTTTTAAGCCCAAATTAATATATACATACCGCGGCTGCTTATTCAAACTATGA
>JAJKFJ010005270.1:0-19488 GCA_027382625.1 Tetmemena sp. SeJ-2015
GAATTTATAAAGTATTATTGATTTTGAGTAAACTATTTATGATGCCTCTTTGTTTCGACTTCTGTCATTGTCTATGGTTTTATTTATTAAAAATTAATCCTATCGAAATCTTTTATCAATCCATTAAGTTAGCAATGATTCTTAAGATCAAAAGAGTATAATTATTAATCTAATTTCATTATACTTTCCTCTACTTATTATATTATTTGTTCATTATCTTCTAGCTTAAAATTTGACCTTATGCTTGTAGGCCTATCTCAAACTCTTAAGGAGCTGGAATATAATTTCATTATTCCCATTATGAATCTCCTCCTCACTGTAGAGTAAGTAAAGTGGTACTTGCTACAAAAATAAGTTACTTAACAAAGATATCTGCTTACATTTTTCTTCTTTAGGAGTTATAGTGCTTTCTTTATGTTTTGTAGACAACTTGCACTAGATTTGGGCTACAACTGAATATTTTCGAACTTGTGATTTTCCAGCTGGCCAACAATATTACTCAATAAAATTCTATAAGGAAGTTAGACATTGAAATATTCCAGTTAAAAAGAAAAAATTGATAAAGGGGTTGGCTTACCCATCTTTGAACTCCTTAATTTGTTCTTAATCTGAGTAGAAAGACTGAGGCATGTGAATCTTGAAGCCAGCAAGCCATTTTGAAATCTTCTCTTTCTCTTTATGAGTGAAGGCGCATCTTCAAATAAAATAAATTAGGTAGTTTAATGATTATGTCATCTATTGATGTTATGCTCCTCATTTTCGTAATCTGCGATGGAAATAGTTGAGGGTCGCTTGATATGAGAGCCTCCTTCAAACTCTATTGAATGATTTTAAGATCTAATATTTAGAGGGGAGCGAGTAGGTGCTACAGGGTATTATGCTGCCAAGTCTGTTTTCAAATTAAAATTGGGAAATTATAATATAGTTGAATTATTTAAAAATACGAGAAATTATTAAATTTAACCTTAGATTTACAAAGTTTCTCCTTGATAATTTATTGTTTTTGAATTTAAAAATAATAAATTATAGAAATAGTTATGAGAATTAAAAATATAAAAACATTCAGTTTGCAGTAAAGGATATTTATTTTACAGATCCTATTGAACAATTATACTTTATTAAAATATGTTTTTACCATATTTACACATAAGTGTTTTTTAAGGTAAGACAAGCTGATTTATCTTATTTTATCCATTTTAGAATTTATGATTAGTGGAAGCCGATCTATCCCTTTCCTAGCTGCCTTCATTCTTTCTATTTTTGGCAGTGAAATCTGGCAGCTACTAAAAGGTTTGTCTCTCACACTCATTGAGTATTTCATCGTCCAAAATCAGGTTAGTAGGCTTCAGCTTAGAAAATAATAATTTCTTCATAAATTATATCAAAATATTACAAGAAGGCTGTTATTAGAAAGGATTATAGTTCCCATCCTCAAATCTGACTTTGCTCTTGCTAAGAGAAGGTGGAGATAGACTCTTTTACTTCATAAATATTATCTTAATTTGTAAATTATAATGAGATTCAAGTTAGTTATCGTTTCTAAGTCTTTGTTGATGTGGGATATCTCTTGACTCTCTTTTTAAAGTCTCGTGTTCAAAAATACTCCAAAATTAGGTTTCTTTTCTTGGCTTTAAATGGAAAACGTAAATTGTATTAATGTGGAAGCTGAGGGAATGATATGATACGGGACTCAACGTGCTAATTAATTTATTTAATTTCTTTGAATTAAATTAAACTAATTCCTTATCTTTAACTTGAGTTGCTGTAATCACCCTCATTAGGATGAAAAAGAAATTTGTATTAGTTTAAATTATAAGTTCATTAGAGGCTTGTTGACCTCTGGGCTGGTTTCCTCTCTCCTTGAAATAGTTTTGAGCTAGTAGATTGGTGGATGGGATTTAGAATCTGTTCTGGTAGTTTCCATCTGCATTAGAATGCTTGTTACTTAAAAGCGAAGGCACTTCTTAAATCTAAACTCCTCCAGAGGACAGAGAAGCCCCTGGGTGTAGATTGTTACTCATATTGTAACCTCCACTGCTAATTCCAGTTGTACCACCTGCAGTTGATAGTCCCATTCCAATGCCTCTTCTCAAAGGCAAATTATCTAAAGACTGATTTATTGTGGACAAGCAGTTATCAGCCTTAGATAACTTTTAAAGTTCTCTCCCAAGACTGTTATCCTTCGATCTAACCTGATCTTGATTTCATTAAAATAAAATACAAACCAAGTAAACAGTAAGTTATCGATTTAGCTAGTGAAGTTTATGTTTGAGATAGGGCTATACTTGATAAAGGGTGTCTCCGACATATGGGCCATCGCTAAAGTAGTTTTCACCCCTCTTTCTGGGCTGAAGTCCATCGAAGCAGCGATGCAAATCTTCCAGCAGTCCTATTATCACATGCATGCGCCCTTCAAATATTTCTCGCTCTGCCCATGTGAACTTTTGACTCATCTTATAATAATTACTACTTAGTAGCAAATGAAAATTGATCTTGTTCTATCTCCTTAGGATGTCTAAACTTTTTCTGATGTTAGAGAGCATAGTAGACTCAGTCTTTGGATCCTTGAATATACCAGTAATTTTCTAGTTGAATATAGTTTAAACCAGGTCACAATTCATTTACTATAAGTAAGAAAATCATGAGGAAAATAATTAAACAAAGTAGAGAACCATTTTAGAAATCCTTTTGCAGTTCAAGAAGAGTTTGCACATCGAGATAGTTTTCTTTGAACTTAATTAGCACCCCCATTGATTTCAGCCAGTTAAGTAAACTAAAACCCTAACTCTAATTTCATTCGTATTTTTCTATAATTACTGGTTTATAGAGGTCTCTAGGAGTTTGATCTCTCCTTGAGAATAAGGGAGGGACAAATTTAATTTACTACTTCCACCTGTATTTGTAGCTGTACTCATCTAGCTGCAGTTAGCTGCCGCATTTGTGTTATTGAGAAGGAAATCATTAGTCATGGGGACTGCATCTGGATAAAACATCTTCAAGTAGTAGAGAATAGAGTAAGTTATTTACTTGTCTCTCTTTAGGATGCTTTCGAGAGATAAAAATATGGCCACAGCAATACTAAATAGATTTATTTTAGAGAGATTGCTCAGTGAGCAACCTTGGAGGAAAATCTCTTCTGCGCTGCTTAATGACGCTGAGTATTTTAATTAAGTTTTCTTTGCATTCTGATATGGTAGATGGATACTGCACGATCTTGAAGAGAGTTACTCGCTCTAAGTAGCTGAAAAGTTCAGCGAGAAGAACTCCATTGCTAAAGGGATCTCCACAAATATCTTTGTGCTCAAATTCTCTTGAGAGGTAACTTTAGAATCCAAGAGAGAACAACCATTCATAACTCAATTTTAAAAATATTTCTAATAAGAAGGATGAGTTATAAATTTTACGAATTCAATCTCCTTTTAATCTATATTTAAAGAAAAATATTTTTACCTAATTGTCTAACTTCCGAGATCATATCATCCGAAAGAACCAGATGCTCGTAGTTATTTATGATATGAGAATTCAAAGAAAGCAAATTCAATGTTTGCTAGTTTTATAATAAGTCTGATATCTGAATATAATTTGATATAAGTTTTCCTTCTTATTGCCTGATGGAAGTGAGGTGTAGTAAAACTTGCCTGTTTAATCTCTAGCTATGGGTGAGTGAATGTTTGATACATCTCTTCTCCTTCTTAGAGAGCTATTTTTAGTAGCACTGGTCTATTTGTATCCTCCTTAAAAAGAATTGTTGTGACTCTGATTCACTTAAGAACTGCCATTAAATTAATTCTATCACCAATTATCTGTATGAACCATTTTTAACACAAAATATGATTGGTAGCTTTGAAATTAGGATCCATGATGGTACTACTATCTCTTGAGCCATTTCTAGCAGTTCGATATCCACTGCTGTTCCCACGAGCACTATTTATAGCTCCAACTCTTAGCAAAGGCATGTCTATCATCGTTCCATGTTATCCCTATTTGATTGGAGCCTAATTTCGAGAAGAAAGCTAGGGAGCAGCACTTTATCTTTATCCACCAGCTCCAAGTTTCAAATTAGGAATACGATTTTGGATTTGATTGGCTGAATTTTGATTAGTTGAAGCTGCTACTTTCTATTAGTGTAGCACGCCGTAAGATCTGTCCCGAGTCAGCACTTGTTACTAGTGTGAGGCAATGCTTTCATTATCTTAGTTTAATTAATTTTAGTATTGCATCTAAGCGGGTGGTCTGGGTGGAATATTCCTGCCATTTGCTTGAGAAAAGGTTGTATTCTGAGTCTCATTGCCTTCACCTCCCAGCTGGGATTGGTAAATTGCTTAGTTTGGGAGTTTTTGGTTCTATGTAAAGGAGTTATCATTGGCAAACTGCTGTTAGTTTCTTCTTGTGGCAGATCTGGTATCTTCCCTTGACTTTGATTTTGAGGCCCTCAACTCGTTTTCAGTGGGTTAAATTCAAAATTAATACTAAAACTTATATTGAGTTAGAAGGATTTTTCGAATGGACTAGTCTTTTTGAAATGCCAATGCCAAATGTCGTCCAGAAAGCCCCAAATCACGTCACAGTTGCCATTCAAAATAATTTACATCTTTGAAATAGCGTGAAGCATTGCCATCTATAATATACTTCTGAGCCCATAGATATCTAGGATTGAATTTAGGAAATTATCTGAAATGCTCCATGATCTTGTTAAGATTGTTAATTATGCTTGTCATATTCTTAGGGAATCTGTCTATGCCCTTAATTATTGGATGCTTCCCGTTTAGCCTGTTCACTAAGTCGCAAAAGAAAACTCCATTTTTGCAATAAAGGGGCAACTCATTCAGTAGTCTCTCATTAGTTTTCAAAAGCTTAACCTCCTGCACAAGCCAATCTAGGATTTTGTACTAAGTTCGTAGATCAACAGGATCAACTGTTGTCTCCGCTAATAGCAAAGATGTAGGTTTGTAAGAGGATGGTTACCTCTGGCCTTCTCGAGACTCTGGTCGCACTTTCAAAGTTTACATTTCACTCATGATCTCTGCTGCTTCGTCATCTGATTAAAAGTATTGGCGAGTGAATTAATTTGAATGATGGTCCTACTACCTCAGGTTCAGATCTTAAACCTGACTTATTCTGATGATGAGGCTACCTTGCAGAGTCATTTCTTTATTACAGAGGCATATTGAAGGATTATTATTCTTCTTACTGTGAATGAATAGACTAAGGTAAATTATTGAAACTTTTTGTTTGCTCATTTAGGCTATTTTACTTCTCTTCTTGTTATGGTTTCTATGGGTATGTTGGCACCTTTGAATTTCTGATAGCAGTATTATGCTGATTATACTACTTCAAGCTAGATATAGCTGATGGGTCTATAGTTTTGGAACTGTCTCCACTCATTTTCTTATTTGAGTTTCTCACCACTTTATTAAAACTAAGATAAAGAGGATATAGCATTCATATAATTTTATTGTAGTCTTAATTCTCGGCTTATAGTTGTCTTATCTTCCATTTCTCTCTACTAGCGCTCGTGTTCAACTGCTTACTCTTATTTGAGGAAACGCTTAAACAATAAAATGCAGCATTATATGCTTGTATTATGAGCGGAATTGAGTTGGTTTCTTGCTTAATTTTCTTGAGACTATTTAATCCTGTTTTTATCAATGAGAACAACTTCTTGAGAGTTAATTGCAGCATCTTAGCCTGTGTTAGGCTTGTGATATTGGATCGAATTAATCTCATTTTCAAGCTAAACTTCTAAAGGATCCTTTTGTAAAAGGGATTTTATATCTTAAGCCTGCTCATACTGCTTCTATTGACCTTGGAATGTTTTCAAAAATCTAAGATCAAATAGGGGATAAAACCTATAATAAATGTCTGCTTGCTGATAAAGTTAGGATTAACATTCTCAGAGTTTGATTGTAATTCATGCATCTGATACTATGTATCGTAAGGAACCATAGCTTGCTAGTTCACCTAGTGGATTCTAGGGTCATTATTTTGCCTCTGAATGAAAGGGCTCTGCTATTCGGGATAGTTTTGAGTTTGACCATAATTTTATTTGTAAGTACTGTACAGTCCTTTATCGTTCATCGGAGATATCTAATATTTTTAGTTTATCGGAGAAATAAAATTCATCAATTCATAAAAATGAATGATTAGAAATGTTATTGATCTCGAGTGAGGTATCTCCAAAATCTGCACCACCATACACGAAATTATTCTACAAAAGTTGATCACCTTTCATAAAATTGCTGTTAGAGTCTCCAGTGTTCTGAATTTGATGAGAGTTATGATTTCTCATCTGAAGAGGCATGTTTCTAGGAGTTATCATGATGGGGTTCAACTATCCTCTGTCATCTCTCTATGAAAGACTACCCTCATTATGCTAATGCTTCTAAATATTCTATGAATAATAGTGTTCCCCGTTCGCAATCAGTCCATCTTTTTATTAGCCAGCCTTTGCTGAAAGAAATTAAGGGTGTTAAGAGTTCATAGGGGACTTATTGGAAGACTGCTAATTAGGATGGAAGCTGTTATGATTGATGTTCATATTAGCAAGAGGTAGGTTCAATGAGTCCTCATGCATTTCTCCAACTTAAGGCTAGGCATTTCTAGATTTAAGAAAGTTCTGATCTATGGAATTGTGATGAGGAGTATTGAAATTGCTTTGACTGAACTGATTGTTGTTAAAGCTATGATCTGTAAAACCATTTTGATCTCTTGCTTAGAATTGGTTTCCTTTATCTTAATTGCGCTGTATTTGGTGAGAAGTTATAGGAGAGAGTTAATTAGAGGGCTAAGAAGAAAGAGGTGCATGCAAATGCTCAGCCAAGTGGTCTTATCCTATTAGCTCTTAAACTTGTTTGAGAGTCTCCACAAAAAGATGCATTACAATCTTAAATTCATTGATCATGGATAAACAATTTTGCATATAGTCATCACTTTACGAGAGCTGTTGGGCAGTGAGACTCATAGCTTAATCTGTGATTGGAATTTGACTGTTCTTCAAAATGTTCAAAGCAAGGTCTAGATTCGAGATAACCTAAGAATTTTAGAATGAGCTCGAGTGACCCTCAGTTCCATTTTGAATATCATAGTAAACCAGTTGCCTTATTTTCTCTTAGTCTGAAGGCGTGCAAGTGATAAAGCCTACTAAATGACAGAGAGCAATACCTAAAAGCATTAGAATAAGAATCGATATCGTTTTTAGAGCTATATAACTTACCATCTTTGAGATCATTTGGTGAATTAACAAGCAGGCAGTAGGGATCATTAAAGGAGTTTATCCAATCAATTAGAGGGCCGAAATTCTAATCTTATAATTCTCCATTTCCGTGATTTGACTTATTTGCGTAACTAATCGGACTTAAGGGCATGTTGTGGTCATATGAATGTGATATGCTTGAATTATTGTCTTCATAAGGAGGCATGTAGTGTGAGTTAGTATGTTAGCCCAAGTTTAATGAATCACTTGCATCTGCATTGACTCTCGCTAAAAGCAAAAATTTATTATGTTCTCCAAACATTTGTACTGAAATCTAAGCTTAATCAATATTCTGTTACCTCTTTATTGCAAACTATCGTTCTGACTACGAATACTTCTGTTTACAATCATCTATGAAAGCATTTATTACTAATTTCTATGAGCTTACTTCTTGTATGAAATACTTCCTATTTCTTTTAAAGGGATTATAATTATTCTTATTCGTTTTATCTATTACCGCTAACCTAAATTCAAATTTAAACTTACTCACTCAATCGCATACATTTTCACCATGAAATAATTGTTGAATTCAAATTTGGGATAGATAAAACAGCAATAATAATAGCACTTTAATTTAAACAGAAAAATGAATGCACAGCGAAGCAGAGAGGGCTTTACAAGCAGCCATTCCGTCTCACTTACTAACCCACAGCACTTAACTATGAAGCAGGCGCGCAAGGAATAACAATTCACTGAGGTATAGTTGCATAGAGTTTACATGATTATAGCGTACTATTGACAGCAGACTGGAGAGCCAGGACTTTCATGGAGATATGAATAGTGGGCGAGATAGACTTTACAAGCCAATTTACAATCATGGCTAAGGGGCCTCAAATCAGTCCATTCACAGTACCAGAGATCAAAACTTGGGATTTAGAGGAGCAGATATGGGCAGAAGTGGAGCCAATAACACCTATAATGTTAGCGAAATTAGAGCAGCAAATGCTACTATCAAAGATACACCCTCACCAAAGCATATATTTATAACTCATTAGCAATTTGTTTTTATAAATTATATTATCAATTTTTACAAAGCGAACAACAAAGACATAAGACTACTCTCCATACAATTAAGAAGAAGAGGACTTTACTGAGGAGAGATTTGAAAATTAAATTTACCCAAACAAAGCAGGGACTTACAGGAATCAGCAGTAGACATTTGAATATCAACGCCAGGATGAAAATAACTAAAGACACTTCAATAGAGCTAGTGGGGTGGAAAACTAATACCACCCTTCTAAGCATAATGAATCTCAAAGGTAGTCTGAAAGACCTCTGAGTAATCAGTAACTCCATTCTCACTTACCCACAAAGGGAAGAACCATAGATCATGAGAGGGAAAAATCACTCAGGCAGCAGAGATTCATTGAAAGGAGATCTAAGTCAAGAGGCACTGCTGATAGAGACCAATTGAAGCAGCCATCATACTCCAATTACGATGAAGAGGATTATTACTCTGAGGAAGATAGACAAACTAAGGGAATTATTTTAAATTAAATTTTGCAGGGTCCAAAGCAGAATGCTACTAATGGGAAATAGACGATAAGACATACAGAAGAAAGTTTTAAGCTTTTGAATTTAATGTATAAATTTAAGTTCTTCCAGATCTAGAAACCATTCTGAGACTTCATCTTCTCTCTCAGATTCGCCCCAAAGAAGAGACTTGGAGAGAAAGCGAGTGAGATCTAAGTCTCACAAAAAACAAAATCGATCCAAATCGCACTCCAAGAAAGCTTCATAGCCCATCATCAGCTTAAAATGTATTATAATTTCATATATTGTAGCCATGGAGGATCAGTAGTGCAATCACTTTCTAACTTGCACTCTCATGTTCATTCTCATCACCATGCCCCCTCGCATACCAGTTCTACAATCTAAAATGTTTTAGTATTAAATTTTTATTCTACTATCTAAGATGCTAACAAGTCAGCAAAGTTTAAATTTTATCTGATAGATAAAATTTTAAAGAAGAAAGATCCCAAGAAAAAGAAAGAGGCAGGAGAGGGCACTAAAGACTCAAAGAGTGATAGTAACTTAGTTCAGAGATTGTTAATGGATATCACTGAAAAGTATAAAGGTCTTAACAATCATAAAACTAGTTAAATTCTCTAATTCACATGTTTCATCTTTTAAATGCTTAGAGCAGCTGTTACATAAATAAACTAGAGAAGAAAACGATGGTTCACGAGATCAATGTGCTTGCAAAGGCTCTTATTAAAAATGAGAAGAAGTACGTTAAGCTTTAGGACTCAGGTCAGGCAAAGCAGAAAGAGCTAAAGCGCCAAGTAAAACACCTCACTCAAGAAGTTGCAGCTTAATCTCAGCACATTTAATAGTTAGAGGAGACTTAGCGCTAACTGAAGTCGCAAGAAGAATATCTCATGGGAGATTTACTCAAGTAGCAGAAGATAGCAAAGGATTCACTTAGAGCTCTTGATAACCTCTCTGACAAGTATGATAGAGAAAAGCGAGAACTTATCATGAGATTGGAGAAAGAAAAGGATGATGCTCTTAGGAGGGAGGAAGCAAAGTATGAGGTCAAACTTAACTCTATCAAAGCTCTTAATGATCAATTGAATGGGAAGCTTGGCACACTTCATGAAACTGAAGATGATTTCGCAGCACTGCAAAAGAATTACAATGAAGCAGTTGGGATAATTGAAGATTAGAAGAAGGAGCTTTAACTGTCGTTGAGAGAAATTGAGGACTTGAGACAAAGAAATGGTCACCTGGAAGACGATGTGAGAGAAGTGCAGACTATGCTTTAAGAATAGCAGAAGCTCTACTCTTCTATTATAAAGTTCTTTATCTAATATGTGATAATTTATTACTCTTCGCACATAAATGAGCTGAGGGTGCAGTTATCAGATCTAGAGGATGCAACTCGCTCTAAATATGAGGAGCAAATAGTTCAACTACAACTAGAAGTCAAGTTGGTAAACGATTAAGCAATCAGGCAAGCTCAAGACAAGGAGCTGCTGGAACGAAAATTAAAGCAGAGGCTGGATGAAGCAGGTGAGAGCACATTAGCTCAGCAAAGATAAGTAGCCGAAAAAGAGGAAGAACGAGATGAGCTTGACAGACGTCTTAGAGGACTGGAATTTGAGGTTGAGCGATTGAAGAGATAGTTAGCTGGCAAGGAAGAGGAATTAGAACTTGAGAAGAAGAGGTGGTCTGCTAAGACAGATAGAAAGGTTAAAGAGCAAGAGCGAGAAAGATAGGAATGGAATGAAATGTACTAAGCCTTACAGAGGGAGATGACTGCTCTCAAGTAGGCCGTGCAAGAAAAGGACTAACTGCTGCAGATGCAGGCAACTATGAGAAGAAGCATCGAGGGAGGAGCTGGCCACTTCGCCAAAGGAAGCAGTTAATTCTCACCCTCTAGCAAGAACAGCTAACCCTACATTTTAGATGCAGCAAATAGCAACAACCAAGTCCTGGAATTGCAAGAGCAACTCAAGACTAAGGAGGAGGAGATCAAGATACTTTGGAACGTCATTAAACTCTTGTTAAATGGTATATTTCTAAATGTTTTATAAAGAGGTTTAAAGAAATAAACAAAAGCAAGGGCACAGAAAAAGTTAACATGGATCAGCTATTTAATTTTAATTTAGTATTTATAAGAATGTAGCTAAGAAACGCAATATCTTAAAAAGTTGGAAGTCACTAGGCTTCGATGTCTTCTAACTACTGAAACTTAAAACCTTTTTTAACATACTTATATTGAAGTTGATGATAAAATTACATTGATTAATTTAAATGAATAATTTGGTGTTTGAAATAACTCAAGACTTCAATTTAACTGTATAGTAGCGAAAGTAAATGCTCTCTTAAGTATCCATATTTATATTGACAAAATAATTCCGAAAAGAAATTAAACTTCCCCTTTTAAATTATCAAATATTAATTACTACCTTTATTACTCAATCTAAATTTCAATCGACTTTGCTCAATTCTCTTTAAGCCTCATTTGTCGTTCAATTGAGCTTCAGCTGTTGCTTTAAGTCCTCCCTCACATCAAATGACAAGCCCTCACCTTCTTAATTAGGTATTATAATTTTTAACGCATAATTTATTTTTTATATTAGGGACTAAAAAGAAAATTCATGAATAAGTTAGTCAAAAGTAAAGACTGAGCTTTTCAATCTATGTTTAAACTTACAGAAGGGTACAAACCAAAAGAGAACATTATGACCAAGAACAGTTTTGAGATTGTTGATTTTTCCTCTGTTGTAGGGTGAGATGCGGAATGTCGCATCATCTTCACGCTTTTTCTCACAGAACTCAATTGTAGTGTACTGATTGAGCACCAACCACACATGGAAGAAAAAGAAGCAGGAGATTATTACTGCGAAGGAGGAGCCCATTATGAAGGAAGTCATCACGTAATAGGCCACTTTGTAATCGATGGTTTCAGAATTCATGACAGCAGCTGCAACTGGGTAGGAGGTCCAAATAAGCAGCCAGATAATCATGGAGCAGTAGAACAGCATATTCATGAAGTACTTGTAGTTGTAGAATCCAATGCAGTTTGCCACCCAGGGGCAGTGGTGATCCATCTTCAGCACGCATCTGTTGCACTGAGAACAGTGGTGGCATCTGTCGGGCTATTAAAATGAGTAAGTCTATAAATCAAGAATACCTTGGTACGAAGACATCTCTAGCACATTCTTATTCCTCCAAACTTCTTCCTTTCCACTGAGTAAACTACTCTGTTTGCATTTAAATATGTAAGTTGACTTATATTATATATAGCTTATTTGATGCATTCTTCTTTGACTTGATTAATTTTTCTCTCTCTGCATCACTTTCTCCTTTGTTTGAAGCTGCGACTGGCTTGGCAAGTGGACCCTCGTACGATTTGAGGTACTTGTAATCAAGATGAGCTGCTTCCTTGGGATCATCTTGATCTTCCTCGATGCCGAAATTTGTCAAAGGACTAGAAAGACATTTAATAATCGCGTAAATTGGGAATCTCAATAACAAATAAAATATTGGAGTAAGTCAAGAGCATAAATTTGGCGCAGAAATAAATTCCAATCCATTATCCATTCAATTTTTAATAAAATAGAATTCAAATTATGGAAATATATCAATAAAGTTGTATTTTATATAAAAAATAGTTTTTATTTGATTTTAATTAGCGATTTGCATATATATTGTCCCTAATTTTTGAATATCTACAATAAGGAATTGAAAATAAAATTGCTAAAGCGGTATCCTTTATCCTTTTTGAAAATGTTTATAAAGTGAAGACCTTGTTGTCTGTTAGAATAATGCTATTTGAGATAAATAAAGTAATGTTGAGTATGCTTGATTACTTGAGTGACTTACTCATTCTGATGTTGGTCTATTTTGCTCTCAGAAACTACTGAGCTGCTTTCATCATCACTGCTCTCCAACACACTATCACTCTGCATATCCCATTCCAATACAAATATAACAAGTATTTCAATTCCTTGTCTTCTGGTATGCTTCCAGGAGGTGTGCGAATCGTTTGAATAATTGCTGTACCAAGTAGCACTGCGAAAATGCAGAAGATTGTCAGCTGTAGTCTGACCTAAATATAATGATATTGGTTATGATGACCCTTGACTGATGCTCCTCCATTTCTTGCTGGGTGGTCCAGAGATTGGCTATGCCTAGTAATGATTCTGGGAAGCTTCCCGCCAGAGAGGGATGCACATAGCACTACATTTAATTTTAATACTCACTTCAACTATTCAATCCTTCATACTTACGATGATGTATTCCTCAAACCATTCATGCAATTATAGATTGCTTTCTCACTCTATTTTATGATAGAAAGAGGCAAGGTAGGAGTAGAGGCCGAAGGTAACGAAGACTGGGAAGATGGATACGAACTTATACAAGCAAATCTCCAGCTTCTCCCATGTGCTAATTTATTCAGCCTGCATCCAAGGCGGCTATGCAATCACTTTCTAAGCGCCTTGGCTTCCGTTTCCCCTGGAAGGTGGGTACCCTCCCTTGTGGTTGGAAAGTCTGCCGTCTTCCTCCTGTCCACTTCCGCTGCTATAGCCGTGAGCAGCCTAGCCAGCTGGAGGCTAGGGACCTTGATTGGATGTGGGTCTCTAGCGTTATTGCTCTTGCATA
This sequence comes from Tetmemena sp. SeJ-2015, assembly GCA_027382625.1. Taxonomy (NCBI): domain Eukaryota; phylum Ciliophora; class Spirotrichea; order Sporadotrichida; family Oxytrichidae; genus Tetmemena; species Tetmemena sp. SeJ-2015. The sequence goes on from JAJKFJ010005270.1 coordinate 13,367, forward strand.
TTAATAAAATTCTACTACAATAATATATAAATAAGACATTATTTTAAACGTCCAAAATAATTATTTCCTCACAACTGATTAATCATTAATCTTATAGAGATAGATAAATATATTAAATTAGATCAGTGAGTTTACCAAAATTATAATATGACTTCTTAAAAGTTTGATTATTTTAAATTCAAACATCAAATTAACTAAAATATTGTCTCTGGGTTAATTTATTGGTGAATCATGAATAGTAATATGTTGGTTAGTGAATAAAAATGTGTCTTCTCTTAATTAGAGTGTGTTTATTTTTCAAGCCTGTTTGCTCTGTTATTTCTTCTGTGCAGTAAATTTCCTGTATTAGTCGAAAGCGTAGAGAGCAGCACCCACGAAACTCAGTGTTAATCCTGTGAACACAAGTTAATTAAACCAAATTAATTGTTGTCAGTATATCAATAAAATAATAAAATTAATTTAAAGGTTGCATCATCGAAGAATATGAAACCAACCCATGTTAAAACTAAACTTATAAGACTTTCCTTTTTTATACTTTTATTTTCCTGCAAAAGCCTAGATTATTTCATTTATTTTGCAATTAACTAAGAATAAATTAAATTAATATATTAATTTCAACTTATTTATAAAAATTTTGTACTTAAACAGCAAAATTATATTGCTTTTTTTAGGACTTAATTAATATTTAAAAATAACAATTACAAAGAATATAAACCTACTTTAAATCTAAACAAATTAAGATAGATACTAAATCTTACCAAGATTTATAGTATTTTGGATAATAAAAGTATAAATTGTTGGATAAGGTTTTATAAACAATTGAAGAAATTAAGATTTTAAGTTATAAGTTGCTCCATTTAATTGCACTTTAATTTGAGTTTACGTCCTTCATATTTCCGACGACACTTTGAGAAATAGGGCCGTTAATTGTGATTAGCATTAGGACTGAGAGAGTGATAACGATGCCCATCACTCCTGAGATAATTATATACACTACGAACCAAAAACTAGAAGCTGAGTCCAATCTGTCAAAAGTGCTCTGCAGCTCGTATATTTCTCCAGTGTAGAAGGTTATTGCTAATGCTAGTGGCAGTCCACAGCAAGCAAAGAAAAAGTTTATCTCTACATTACAAGCATTAAACTTCTTTGAATTTGTAATAGATTCAATGGCTAGACTTACCAAATGGAAGGACAAGCTTTTTGTTGTTGACGATGCTAACGTAAACGTTGTAAAGCGACTAACTGATGTTATTCATCCATACTAGTAAGTAGCCAAACCACTCACTTGTGAAAGATTCCCACTAATTATCAATCAATCAAAATCAGCTCTTGAATCTTAATAAAGTCACAATAGGAAATAAAAAAGGACAAGATTAAAAGGATGAAGAATTTAAGCTTATTTTTATGATTTTTAAAGAATTGAAATTATTGAATTCACATTTATACATCTTGTTTAATTTAATTTATTTGCTAATAGAATTAGAACAGAAATATGTAGTTGACTTACTCCAGCCATAATTGCTCCAATCAAAGTAAGGAATAGGCAAATGGTAAGATTGATATCAGGATACACTCTATTCACAATCATGCTAGTTACTGCTGTGGTGATGAGAGTGCAACGTCTGAATGCCAAGAACATGGGAATGTTCACATTCTTCACAGCATACATTCCAAATATAACTGTCACGAGATTTTAAAAATTAAAATAAATTCAATATCCAATTTTGAGATTAGCACTTCCCATTCTCATTCCTATTCCAATTTTTCCGAGTGTCTCACTTATAGGAGGAATCTTCATTCCAAATTAAAGTCAAATCTTAATATAAAAAAGATAAAATTACTCGAACAATTAGAAAGATTTAGGGTTTCTCTCTTTGTAGATCATGAGGACGGAGCAAATCAGAATATTGCAAATGCACTAGGTTATGAAGAGCTATAAAAAGCATTAGATTCGCAAATCAAGTATTTATATTAGATTGGATCAGTATGATGAGTTTAAAATTAAGAATTTATTTTTAAAATCCTTGCTTTCTATTAATTTATTTAAAAGATAATTTAAGTTCTATAGTAAATATAAGAAACTTTTTTTAAGCTATATTAATGCAATATAGACGCTTTAAATTGTAATAATCGAGTTTAATAATCGTATATTTCTACAAATTGATCCTGATAAGTTCCCATAAGATCCTTTGCAAATAGCTTTTGCAAATTTATTTAATAACGAAGGACCTTGAAGTCTTTTTTAAATTAGCAATTTTTGTGCTTTTTAAATGAAATGAAGCTCATTTGTTCTATTAATATGAATGTTACTTACATCGAGAGGGCTTTTGAAGTTAAATCTGACGTAGATACTCTTGTTAAAGAATGTGAGCATAGATGAGCTGGCAGCGTATAATAGGCATGCAAATACTCTTATGAACAAAGAAAACTGCTGCACTTAGGCTGCTTTCTATGGTTAGCTGCCATCTGCAATTTTGGCTTCTTAAGCTGGTTTACTGTCTACATATATTTTATATCAAAGGTGAAGATATCTATTGGAGCATTTAAATTTGGAGAATCAACTCCATTACTTACTCATCACTATTCCTAATTTTGTATTAAAAATATAATTTCACACTATCTGTTTTTAATTTAATGCAAAGAGAGAAATTAATAGTAAGTATTATAGAATATTAAAGCAATAAAGGAAAATGTTTAAAAGGTAAGCAACTTTAGTTATGCTCTAATCAATCATATGCTTCCTGCTATTTTAAGTCCTTAAATTATTCTATAGCAACATTGAAGAAAGCTTGAACTAGCATCCACTGAAGACCACTGTAGCTAAAGCTATCAGACAGAAAATCCAGGAGACTTATCCAAACTTGACTGAGGAATAGTTGGAGATCATTTGGCCAAAGAAAGCCAAAGTGGCACAGACTAAGATCAAGGGGTAATTAATTTATACCTCCTAAGTTAATGCGTATTTTAGAGAGTCTCATGTAAACATGTATCTGGTTGAAGATCAACTCTCCTTCATTGAACTCAGGGATTAGCCAGTCATGCCAACTTTAAGACTCCTTCATCAATTCCCTCACATGATGCCACACATGCAATTAAACTCCATAACCAATTAAAAGAAAAGTAAACTTTGGATTATTTGTTAGAATTTTTGTAAAATAGCAGAAATCCAAATATAAATGGCGAGATGTTAAATCTAAGTCACTAGAGGAGCTATTTTAAATGTTAAAACTAAAAATTTTCGCAATAAGCAATATATACTGCTAATACGATTTAAATTACCGTTTTCTAAAGGATTTGGAGTATGAATGTGATTTTGGAGCCATCAAACACATCATAAGTGGAAGTAACATAATGGCACCAGGACTTACTTCTCCAGGTGGCAAGATGGATGATGTGGAAGCTGGAGAAGTTGTAGCAATCATGGCAGAGGGCAAAGAACACGCTATGGGAATAGGTCTCACTTACATGAGCACTGAAGAAATAAGAACTGAGAACAAAGAATAATAAGCAGTAAAAATTTTATTTATAAATTAAAGGAGTGGCCATTGAGCTTATTGAATATCTAAATGATGGACTTTGGAAACTCACAAAGCCTAAAGCTTGAGATAATTAAATCTTTTAATTTAGCAGGTACTGATTTTCTTTTGGAATTCAATTCAATTTTAACAAATTGATCCCCTTTGATAAAATAGGATACTCATCAAAGTCTTTAAAGATTATTTACTTACCTAGCCATATTGACATCCTCAGGAGTCATTTTAGTTATCTCAGGATGTTCGATGTAGAAATTTTTCTCGAAAGCTTCATATTCTATTTAGGTATGGTCAAGTGCCTTCAATGATTGGATTCCTTTCTTCTCAAGTTATCTCAACTTTTCGTAGTCTATATTTCCATTCGCATCTAAGATAGCTTCCTGTTTATCCAAAAGTTGCTATTCAGCATCATCACCTTAAGCATTTACTACGTCAATCATTTCAGTGTCTCCATCATCCTTTATCTTTGTTTATCTCCCTGAGGATTAGACATTCTTGGGTGCTTTCTAAGCTCTCTTCATGTACTTCTGATAATCTTCATCCTCTGAATCTTCTTCAAGCTTAAAATTCTTGCTCTGAAATTGCTCTACTACTCTTGGCTTGTAGTTCTAATCAAAATTGCAATTAGAATTACTCTCAGCTTAACTTATAAAATCAGTTTGCATTTGCGGATTTTTAGTATCCACTTCTTCTGGTTTCAGGCCTGCTTCCTTAGTTGCCAGCAGCTATTTGTCTTTGAGTAGTTTCTTAAGGGCTTTTTCTTCGAGATCTTTTTAGTGTTGGAGACTTTGCTGATTCTCTTCTTAAGCTTTCCCTTCTATCTCTTTCATGAAAGCATCCAAGGGGTCGTCATCATCTGTCTGCTACTGAGCTGGTGCCATAGACTATTGAGATACAGGCAGTCCGTATTTATTGACAGCTGAGCTCAAAATATTAGAGGTACGAGCAAAGCTTAAACTAGATGTCTTAACAACCTTAAAATATCTCACAATAAAATATCAGTCTTGCGATACTCGTTTTAGTCCTCTAGTAAAGTATTGCTATCACCACTCTCTCTGCTAGGGTCATAGCTAGAAAGGAGTTTCTTAGATGCGAATTCCTCATTCTCTCTTTTTCTCTGATAGGTGTCTTGTTCTCTCGGCTGATGTGGCACTAACTACAGAGCGGATCGATAATTAGAGATTAGCCAAACTTACATCTTTGCTACTGAATCTACTCAAATTTCCACCACCCACTGCAGAGCCTGAAAAGTTAGAAGGTCTCTGATTTTGTTGCTAGTTATTTTGAATTTACATTCGCATATCAGTTCTTGAATATTATGAGGAGGAATTACTGCCTGGGTTACCTCTAGAATAATTTTAGAGGGATTCATTCTAAAATCTATTGGCCGAAGGATCTTAAAACGAACCAGTAAAATAAATTGGTGTGTAGAGGATTTTATAAATTAAGGTAAGTTTTATATCATTGTTATTAGGTTTATTTTGCAAGTCTGGACGCAAACCTTGCATTTAATTTTACATTCCTGCTTAGTCTTATTTTTGAGGTTGCTTTGCAGGGACAAAATAATTTTACCTCATTTATTCTAGAAAATTATATTTAAACTATTAAGGCTGCAATCTATTTTTACATCATTAAAAAGATATTCAAAAAATTAAGTTCTTAATTAAGCTATATCATTTTTCTTTCACTAGATATCCCACTTGGTTTTTCTTTTGAGTCTAGGTGGATTGCATTCTTCTGTGTTTGTAGCCATAACTGTATCCTATACTTCTTACTGCACTTCTAGATTTTAGTTTAATATCACATCTGATTAAGCATGAGAAGCTTGGTTTTATTCTTCAGAATTTGTGTGCTAAGGCGCAGCAAGCTATTGCATTTATAGCTATTCCTTAAGAGTGAGTCTCCTCGGCTTCTCATTTGCATTCGATGGTACATTTTGACTAAGATGCTTATCCTTTTCTTGATTATCTCGATGACTTGATCTCTATCTGTTTGAGTCTCTTTCTCTTCTTTCCCTTCTCGTTTTCTCATACTCCGAAGATCTGCTTCTACTTCTCTTATCTCTTTTCCTATCCCTATCATATCTTCTATCCTTTCGCTCTCTCGATCTATTGCTACTTCTTCCGTAACTTCCTTATAATTTTAAGTAAAAATATACTTAAAGATGTATTTTTTGGATTTGAAGGAATATACAGTTATATTCAAAAAGTACGATATATACACACTCATAGAGAGAGCAGACTTAGAGTAGAACTTGCTTGCATGTGCAGTTATCCTGTAGTTTACCTCATCTTTTGCCTTCTCTCGTACTCATTCTCTTTGCTGAATTGAACTTCAGTGTTCATCGCTTTCGAGATAACATACTCACTGTAGATGTAGGTGTAGGGCATTCTCCTCTTCGCATTTTGAGCACACTTCGTTCGCGAGCAGTTGTGAATACTCAGAGTTCCAGCGAAATCTTGCTTGATAATGAGTCATTGAACTGCGTGTTACTGATTGACATTTTCCATTAATAATTGTAGAAATAGAAATGAATTAAGAAAACTTAATAAGTTAATCACTTCAGTCTTAAAAATTAATTAAGAATGC
>JAJKFJ010005279.1:0-19475 GCA_027382625.1 Tetmemena sp. SeJ-2015
TGAAGTTTAGATTGAAGATGAAAGTAGGGGTTTGTTAGAAATAATAATGATTATGATTTATACATTTTGAAGAAAGGATATCTTTTGTAAAAAATGGAGAAACCAAACTGAAAATGCTAATTAACTCATTTAAGTTAGATTGTAAAGAAGGTGAGCAGTTTATAGACCGCCATTTTGATCTGATTTCTGAGATAGGCTAGATATTAGCAACGTCCTCTGAGTTAGTTCAAGAACTAAATTAATTTTAACTTATGAGGGATGTTAAAATAAAAGAGTCAAAGTTAAAAGACTTAATGGAAGTAGGCTTACACTTAGATCAGCAAGCGGCAGGCAAGCAATAATTAAAACAGATTAATCAAAAATCCAAGGTACTGGATTAAAGCATTCCTTAAAAGAGTGGATTAGCATCCATTGAATTCTCAGGACCTTAGTTTTCTAATGCAAATTCATAAACATTATTAAATATGTCTGTTTAAAGATAATTTAGGACAACAAAGGCAGATGTCCACGATATCAACTGGTTAAGATGCTTTTGGTATGATGGATGAAGTTGTTGACTACTAAAAACTAACTGTTTTTAATTAGGGAGAAGAATAATTCAATTTAACAAAATCCCTTAACAAAACGCAGTTTCAAAAAGCAGATTATAAAGTGTACGAAGATGTAGATGATTACTTGAAGGATCTTTAGCAAGAAGTTAGCAAAAATGAGAATGCTAAAAGAGAGTTGGATGAGGTGGATTCTGATATATGGTTCTCTAGAAAATCAGGATAGCCTGATGGCCGAATCAATTTCCAATAAGCAAAGAGAGACCAATAAGTTATATTATTCTTTAAGTTACAAGTAGTCTATATGTAAAGAACATAGATAAAAAGGTTGAAAGAAAGGACTTTATTTAACTAATTCTTCCGTTTTTCGATGATGATCAAAGCAGATTAGATGCAGAGGTTGAAGTTATAGTAATGCAGAAGGGAAAGATGAGAGGGCAGGGCTTTATCAATTTCAAAGAGATAGATAAAGCAGTAGAAATATTCGATGCATTGAATGGAATAGTTATCGGCCAAAAGCCAATTAAGCTTGAATTCAGTGCAAGCAAGAGATTTAAATCCAATGAAGCTATAAATAAGACCTCATAATAGCAGGATTGATAATTAATCATAAGTTTACACTTTTATTTCCTATAAGTAGCATTCAATTATTTTTGATGTATATTTTAATGAAATCATAGTAGTCTTATTAATTTCTCTAATTATTATAGATTGGGCTAAATTAAGTGATAAATTAAAATAATCTTCTTTAGTAGTTTCTAATGTATTTCCCAATTGTTATTATTTATTTTTAAAAATGTCAGGCTAATTTGACTTCTCAATCTCCGCAATCATCACTTTGAAGCGCATTTACAGAATTTATTCCTTTCTTCAAGTAAAATTTTTCTTTCTATCCAACAAAACAAACCCCTATTTCTAAAATTATGTTATTAAACATGAATACTAAATCAATAGTTAATTTTAATAGAGAATATCTAAGGAAAACGTCTTAATCTCATTTTTCTTAAAATATTGAATGGAAATATCTTACCTTTTAATTTTAGGGGTTTCATCCAAGATAAATTTGCTTGTCTATAACACTTCTATAAGAGTTGTTATTCAAAAAAAGTTCAATTAATACATTTCGCAAAAAGTAATTGCACATAATTGAATTCTCTGTTCTTGTTCAATCTACTGTTTCCCGAATTAAGAATAAAACTTGTATTAATCTTTTTACAAATTATTTTGCATTAAATTCTTCACTATAATTATAATTAATAAGGAAGTGGAGTCTATGAAATAGCTTGAATTGAGTGCGTATAGATAAGACTTTATTTTTACTCTTAGCCAGGTGGAAGCAATATCTCAAACCCTTAGCTCTAACTTGTATCAAACAAATTAATTGCAAAATTAAATGCAACTAAATAAATTAAGAACTAGAGTCATTATAGCTAATTCTATTTGGATAATTTATGCTTTAGAAATTTTATAAATAATTGAGCTATAATTAGTTTAAGAAATATTTTTTTAAAATAAAAGTAATTCCCTCATAATGGAATCAAAATAAATTTGCAGAATCTATCTCATAGATAGCAGAGCCTACATCTTTAAAGGGATAATTAAATGTCCCTAATTCTAGCCCCTTTTAGGACGAAGAATCCACAAACATTTGATTATTTTTATATCAGTAAATATATTTATTCATAAAGAATAACAAAATTAATATCAAAACTATAAAAATTATAATTGATAAGCTAGAATCAGTTATTAAAAAGTATGGTGTTACCTCTGCAATAAGATAAGTTTGCTGATCCTTTATTAGTAGAAAGAGTCATGATCATTGGAATAAAAGTAGGCAGACACGAGCTCACGCAACTTACAAAAATTAATTAAAACTTAGAGTGTTTAAATCCAAGTAGCTATTAAGGGAATTAATTTTTTATTAAAATCAAAAATTTCATTTCATTTCATGCAATTGAAATAACTAACTATATCTTTGACTCTTCTAATTTCTATAAAAATTATTTGTTGATATATTAAAAATATCAGGAGGGCAGATAAGACAACTTTATTTTTATAACTATTCTAATTATGCAAGCAAATTCCTGAGGGGCAGGCCTGACTGCACTCTATAAATGTATGCTTCCTAAAATCATTTATATGCATTATTATTCTAAATTTAACACACATTTATTTTAAAACTGTTTCTTTTACTATAAGTATGCTAAATTAATTTAAAACAAAGAGAGTATTTAAAATAGAGTAAAATAAATAATTTAAAATCAAGATAGGGTACTTACCTGAGCAAAATAATCCATCCTCGCTTGGATAATAGCCAATATCGCATTATCAAAATATCTTATTTAGTTAATAGCTATTGCTAATTAAAAATTGATTGCTTGCAAAATCCTGTCGTTGGAGCACTCTATGATTTGAAAATCATGAACTCGTTTGCGCATTCTATGCAGCCCAAATTACTCTCGCAAGTCTTGCAACTTGAGTCACACGCTAATCCATAAAAATTATAACACTTCCAATCAACTCATAGTAATTTACATGAACAGAAAAAATCATAATTATTTTTACAGGTGTTAGTAGAATAATCCAAGTAAGAGCCTTAATCGCAAGTTACTGACTCAGCCTTCGTAATATGTACAAGAGTCCAGATAAGGAGAATCAAAAATATATTTAAACTAAATTAGGGTGCTCTGTGATTTAAAATATTTTATAGGTCTTGGGTATTTTATGGAATAATTTACAGTTCTATATTGGATTGTCATATATGTTTTGAGTTAGTAATTATTATTATTGACCTTTTGAGATTCGGACTACGATTAATTATTTTGGCAATTTATAAAGCGTTTCCTTGCTTTTAATGCTTAGTCTCCACAGATCATATTATTTTAAATCAAACTTATTGTTCTATTTACTTGAGATATTTTGAATCATAGAAACACATTCAAAATAATCAAAGAAAAAATATTAAATTCATTTAATAAATGGCACTAAAAATTAAATTAAATAGAGCATCAATGCATATATTTTTAGTGTTAGAATTAAAGAGTTCAGAAAAGGATTTGATAATGTTTCGAACAAAAATAATATAATTATAAATTCCATTATATTCTTCGTGCAAATAAGTATGTAAAGCTCTTTTCCTAAGCCTTCTCGCCACGACAATTACTACTTCCAAAAACTCACTGAGAAAACCAAATATGCTGATCTTTCTCTATTTATATGGAAACATCTGCGTTAAGCAAGGAATCCTCAAAGAATTCCCCAACGGTTTCCAAGCCAAGTCAGACTTCCTGTTCTCAGATGTGGAACATAGGACTCTCATTATGAACCAGAATAGCTTAAAGGTTATTCATGTAGTAGGAGGCTGCACGGCTTAAATCATCGCCAGCAATAAGAAGCACTTGTTTTCCTACCTACATTTGCAAAATATATTCGCAGTCTTCAACAAAAGTAATGGCAGCATAAAGTCTTTCAAAATGCCTATCCAGGCTAAGCCTTAGGTTATTAAGTTGACTCTAAATAAATTTTTAGCTCTCTCTTGTTTTTGACTAGCAGTTTGTACGCACTTTGGTTTAAGAACACTGCTCAACTGCAAATCCTGAACATCCAAAACTTTGTCGTAGAGCAAACTATTCTGCTCCCTAGGAGAGAGAACTGGATCCAAGTCTAGAGAATATCTAGCTTCAGAAGCAACTAAATTGAGTTCTCCTTCAGAAATCCTCATTCCATATCTTTCTATCTCCTAGATCTCGATAAATCCATAGGTATAATTTTTTAATCACCTTGCTACAGCTTTGAGCTTAAGGACTAGATAAATCTTCTGTCTTGCCCCTCAATATACTTTTTTTATTTAATGGTGATACAGACCTCTATGATCTGCAAGTCTTCTGTGGTCAAAATTACCAACGATAGTCTATCCTTCGACAATATGTGCATTGGTATATTTGATAGACAGCACTTATAGGGAACCAAGATAAACATTAACGTGAAGGACAAAATACTCTTGCTCAACCAACGCTACTCTAAAATAGAGGAGAAGCCAATCATAGTCAATCTATCCGATCATTAGATGGGAGTCCTCACTGACATATAGAAGGGCCTCTTTGATTATACTGTATTCTCAAAACTTAATGCTATCAATAAGATTATCTCCTCTTCCAAGAATTGCACTATTTTTAATTGTGGAATCTTTTTGCAAGAATACAGGTACAAGATCAAGATTTAAATTAATACTTCTTGCGCTTTAATTATTATATTTTTTAATTCAAGATTTACATTTTGAGAAAACTAGAAGATGGAAGAGGTAATTTATGGAGAATCAGCATCAGAAAGTAGGTCCTTCAAAAAATTAAAGTGTTTTAATTTTAGAGGAAATAAAACAGAACTACAAAGTGCAGCCAAACACTTGCTAGCAATCTGAAAATTTCCAGTAGCCCTAAAATAATATTCCTCATGCAACTCATCTTGAACTAGAGTTTTGACCAATCAAAAATGAGTCAACAACACTAGCTAGCAGCTGTAAGAGCTCATTCATTGTATTTAATTACGTCATTTAAGTTCAAATTTTAATCACACTCTTCTTTAGAAATAATAATTTCCAAATTCATATCATGCAAAATAAATTCATACTGATCAATATTCTCAACTTCATAAGAAAATGTTTTCTATTTCTTTCTCTAGATTTTAATCAAAATAATTTGATTCTCAAAATAAAAAAGCATTTTCTATTTAAATATATCTGCTTATTAAAAATAGACTTATTATTTTAGATTTGTCTTCTTCTAGGAATGCTGCTAGTGATTTTAAAAGTCATCTTCAGGCTGCTGATTATAGTCTTATGGATCGTAATTGAATGAGGGATATTCTTCTTCTTCTTCAGGATCATTGTGATTGAGATCTTCATTATCATTCATATCAAAGGGGGCTTCATCAAAGTCATCTTGCAATTAAGATTTTCATAATTATGCAAAATTAGCATTAATTAAGACTCTCTATCATTTTAGCTCTCTTATTCATGCAAATATTCTTGGAATTACTGTTTAATGGTCTAGTAGATAAACTTTGCTACAGAAAAATAATGAATTTAATTTGAATATGATGGATATTTGGCTTGGGCTTTTAAGGTATGAGCCTAGGTGCATTCAAATGACTAGAAGCTAGATCATCTTAAAATAAAAATTTAGGATATTAGTGAGGGTTCTCCTATATCATAAGCGAGTGCAAATCATGGAAATTATTTGAACCCCTGCTAGCTTTATTGTTCCGCTGCCTTGATCTCGTTGGGCTCTCAGCTTCAAAAGAATTGCGAACTGAATCGTCAAGAACATTTTAGAAATTCATGACTGACTCTCCTCCATTAGAATTTTGGAAAGATGAGAGCTTCTTTTTCTAATTGACAAGGAGATTCTTGGTACTGCTTTGCACAGACGAATGATCGTTGTAATTCTAATTATTCATCCTAGCATCCAGAGGATATGTGTCTCTTGAGAGCAGATTATTATCGATAGAGTTTACAATTAAATTATATAATAATTTAGGCAAAAAAAATTATAAGAAATTTTGAAGGATTAAATGATTAATGAGTTAGTGAGATTATCAAAGTCAACAGATTGAGAAAAAAATTTTTAAATTAGTTTGCATATCGTGTAGATTAGTGCTTCCATCATAGTCAAAGTTTTGGAAGTTTTGAGTGGGATCAACACGATGAACAGGAGTTCTATTGAATTAGTTATGAATAGGAGTGCGATTCTAACCATATTGCCCATGATCCATGTCAAAAGCATCAATAATTTCGAGCGGGCCTTTCTTAGCTTTGGTTGGAACTGGAACATCTGAAGATTATCCGAAGAAGTCAAAGATCGATCTCTTTTTATCTTTAGGAAAACAAAATTTACTTTTAAAATTAAGGCTTGCTGTAGATGTCATAAGGATTATCAAGGAAGTTTGAAGATGTGTTGTTGAACTTATCACCTTTGTTTGGGCTGTCACTGCCATTTTCATATTGACTAAAGAAATTTTGCTTGCCTTAGTCTTTCTCTTTTTATTAAGCTGAGTTGAAAGAGTTATTTTGCTGCCCAAATGGCTAGCCTAATAAAAATAGAAGTGAAATTGTCTTATTTAAAAAGCCCAAAGCGATTGGATATACGGTTCCTCCTTCTGTAACCATGTATTCTTGCTAGTCTTCCGGTATCTTTGGATTAGCTGCAAGTTGTCTTTTAACTTTATCTATGAAAGCTCAAAAATAAACTCATTAAATAGTAGCTCCCTCATTTGCATCAAGGTCTTACTCTTTCATGTACTTGTCTTGTTGTTTTTTAAGCTGCCTGTGCTTTAGTCTCTCTCTAAATTTATAAACATGATGCATATTTCTTGCAGAGTTTATGCAAAGCTTATTTAATCTTTTCATAGGTTTTGATAATCATGAGTATGGTGTTCACCAAGACGTTCAATATAGTAATTGCTATCAGTGAAAATCCGAATGTGTACTGCAGGTCCACATCATCTACATTTTTATTAAAACATAGTTACTGAACACTATCAGGTGGTAAGAACAATAGACAAATTTATTTTATAGAGGATGCAACACTCGTTAAATATTTCAATGTAATTGGTAAGTGGCTCTTCGAAAGGCTGCACTCTTATCAGAAAAATGAGGAGCGACAAACTTTGAAGGTACATTATGTAAATTTAGAAGGCTTAGTTTTTGTAGCCAATCAGCTGCACAACACTAAGTCCAAATAGCAGTCTTCTGTATAAGAAGAACTAATTGAACATCAATCACACAAAATTAAACTTTGAAGCACTGAGTTTTATGGATAATTGTGAATGGAAATCTGCTGCTCATCTTTAGATTTTCAAAGATAGAGTTTATCCTAGTCTTAAAAAACTTCTCATGCAGCCTTTTGAAGTAATAGAAAAGCAAGAACGTAATTTATAAGTCAATTATAATTAAATTAGCAGAGGGAAAATTACAGAAGTAGTTACAAGACATATACATAGCAAAGCAGAAAATCTATCTGAGTCGTTGTCCCATCTCAACTAAGGTAATAGTTTGAAAAATGTTTTAAGCAAACTTACATCAGTTAAGTTAATCAAAGCACTTATTGTAAAGGACATGTAACCCTCCAAAGCAAACCTCAAAATCAGGTTGAAGAAGATTATCACTGAGAAAAAGTCGTATATCCTCTTTATACTATAAAAGTTTACCCAGAGGAGGAAGGCTTACATTCTGTTCTTAAAAATAAATGCAAATCTTTGTTGAGAGGTATCTGAAGAAAAGCAAAGTTACCACTGATATAAGAATACCCATCAGATAGTAAAACATGCTTCCCATATTTTTTACTAGCACTTTGCTGTTATACCGTTTGCAGTTAAGATTTTATAGTTTTTTGTATTAGAATTATAAAGATATCTAGTGTGTCAAAAGCCTCATTGTATGATATAAAATATTAAAACTATGCGCCGTCATCATCGAAAGTGAAAACAGAAAAATCATAATAATTTACAGAGTCACCCATAGAGGCGGAAGGAAGAATATCGAACTTAGTAATCATAATTATCATAGAGTACAAAGACTATTTTTATATTTAATAAGCAAGGGAGTTGCTAGGAAAATTAACAGAGAATAGCGGCATGTGAACTATGATTTAGAGCACATTAATCATGCCCCACAGGTATTACAATGAGGCTGACCTATAGGCAAGTTAAGTTACATTTATCTTACATGACGATATTGACAGCAAAGTTACTCATCATAATACTCTAAAGAGAGCTACTGGCTGATCCTCCAACTGAATTTAGTAAAGCAGCGGCTGAAAAAATATTAGCGAGCGACAAATTCTTACTTCCTGAATCCATTTACTTCGGAATTGACCTCTAAATGACTGTTTTGTACTTTATTAAAACATATTTTAAAGGGATTATTGCTCTGAGAGTAGATTTTTGCACAAAATAGCCATTCTTCATAAAAGTGACTTGCATCGCATCTGCAGGCTAAAATTTAGAGTTAAAGAACATCTTTTCGAGTTTACATCATAGATTGAAACTTTGAGAGGGTCATTGAAGTTGAGTTAAATGTAGAGGTATTGAGATGTCATGTCTGTGCAGCTCCAGGTGAAGTTGAGGTAGCTCTCCTTTGAATACTAGCTTGGCTTTGCTTTTAGAGTGAGCACAGTAGAATTAATTACTTCACTGAAAGTTATATTTGGAACCATTATGGTGTCAAGAAATTGAATAGTCATAAAGCCTGTCTTAGAAATAGATTTTATCTTAGCTCCAAAATTTTGATAGAGCAGCTCCATTAAGTTAAATTTGTCTTTCTCATCTTGAGTGGCGTTTGCTGGTAAAGTGTAACTAATTACTACTCCTTAGAAACTTGATCCAAATTAAATTATTTTAAATCTTATAACTCTAAAAATGCCCTTAATAATTCTTAATGATTATTGGAACATGCATTTAATTGTTGGTATAACTTTATTTCTTAAAGTTATTTATTAAATGATCCTGAGCTGGATCCAGAATCAGTTGAACTTGCAGCGGCTGCCTCTACAGTAACTGTGAAAGAATAAGTTTGAGATAGTGGGATAGGACTGTTATCTTTGATTGTAATTGTGACAGTGTAAGTGCCTGCATCTTTAGAGAGGGGTCTAAATGTGAATGTGGGGTTGGAAAAAGAACCGAACTTCGCTCCTCCTGAATAGGTAACTGTGACTGTCCATCCATCTCCATCGACATCTGATATCGTTCCTATGCTATACTTTAATTCGTCTCCTGCTTTCATTGTCTAATCAGCAGGTGCCTCGTCTAATTGAGGTGGACTAGTGTTTAAGGGATAAATTGTCAACAAGAAACTAGTAGAAGCAGTGTAAGTTAAATATTAATTGTTTTTAGGGTATAGGAGCTGTAGAAAGTTGCTGTTAGTTTGACCGTGTAAGTTCAAAATATTTAAATTCCTTTATCAGTATTGTCAGTGGGAGCAGCAGTTATTTTTCTATCTGCTTACCCGTAAGTTAGCCAGGATGATTTAAAATATTAAATGGTACAGAAGTGCGACCTACAACCGAAAGTGTGACAGTCAATGCAGTGGCAGATGGCACACATGTAGCTCTGTTAAACACTGTATAATTGGCATAAAATAGCTAAATAATTATTCGACTTCGAGGACCGGACTTGCTTTTACTGTATACGTTTGAGATTAAATAGTCGGTGCAACTATTACGCATTTCTATAATATCTGAATTGGTTGATATTTCACCAAATACAAATTATTTGTGCCAACTTTCCCATTATCGCCAAAATTAATTAAAGAAGCAAAGAATAAGATTTAGAATTAGCTTTTATTTCAATTCGTAGTTATCGTATTTTTAATCATTTATTTAAAAATTGCTATCTTAGTAGAATCCATATATAAAAAAGACTGGTAATTAACAGAGTTAGGCAGTAATTGGTTATTAAGAAATAGATTTGATTATAAAAAGATCAACTAAAATAAATTATATGCTATTTGAATTTTATCAATAATCTAAATTTAAGGAAGAAAATAAATCTTGATGGAGTAGGCTCCAACATCAGTAGCCTTGCTCGTACTAACTTTGAATAAATTTAAGTGGATATATAATTGAAGGTGCGTGTAGAATCAACAAATGTAATTGCAAATGAAGATAAAAATTAAATATGAGATGAGGGGACTGCAGTGCCATTCACTCCAGAGCCATCATTGAACTCTGCAGTGTAAATGAATGCTCCACAGGTAGCTTCCATAGAATTTGTAAAAGCAGCAAACTAAGAAACTAAAGCTGTGCTCTCCAGTTCATAGTATAGAGTGGTAAAAGTGGGAGTAGTAAAAGTAGCTAACTTGCATTTACTGATATAGATCTACACCATTTGAACATTATAGATAGAAGAAGAGGCATAATTTTTTTATAGTTTTAGAATATAAAAAGCATCTTATTCACTAAAATTATATTCTTGAAGAGGTAATTTATTTTCTATTAAAAAGTATAAGTGAATATAAAATCTATTAATTATGTATGGCAGTCATCTCCAATTTAATGTATGCCTCTTTTGTAGTCTGATCGAATACATCGTCGATAGTATAAATCTATTTTATATTATCTAGAGGATAGAAGTTGACTAAGTTATTGTAAATAAGATCGAGAACCATAATTTTAAATTTAAACATGCATCTGTACAAGCACTATCCTTGTAAGCTGTATATGTCTTTTAGCAGCTTGAGTAATGGGAAATATCTGTGTAGGTGAAATAATTGCTCATAGTATAGTAGTCATTATCTCCCATATAGTAAGTGTAGGCAGGGATGGAACTCACCAGACTAATTGTACCAGTAACACACGGATTTATTATGGTGATGGTAATAGTTCCAGTAATCTAATCCCCATTCTAGGAAACAGTACCTATGACATCGAGTACCTTAGTGCCTGCGTCACTCTCTGTGTTGCTCAAGACATAGTATGAATTGGTACCTCCTCCTGCGTAACCTACGTAGCTAGAGAGGGTAGTGGTTCCTGTATCATATAATTAGTATGTAAAGGTAGCATCATCACAGTTGGATGTGAAGGCAGTAAATGTAAACCACTGATAACTGCTATAGATAGTAGAAATAGCTAAACAAAATAAGTAATAGTGTAAGTAGATGTAGATGTTGTGGGAGAAATAGTAACTGTGGTAGTTGAAGTCTAGCACCAGGAAGTTGAAATTAGAGTAGTGCTAAGGAGAGCACCATTTAAAATAATTGCTAGTTGGCTCTGTTGAAGAGTGATAAACTGAAGTGCTCGTCTTCGGAGTAAAGCTACTTCCTACACTTGAAGTTGAAAGAGTGAATGCATATGAAGAAGTGTCTTCAACTAAGCTCTAAGAGGCACTGTCGGAATCAGTAGTTGTGAAGCAGGTTTGACTCATATCATAGCTCATCACTGATATACTATAAATGCTTAAAATATGATCCATACCACTTATTCAACGAGATCGTGGTTAATAATTTTTATTTTATGGTTGTGCCATCATAATTTGGAAGTTTCTTGATGTTGGCGACATACAAATTTGTGGTGAGATCTTGGCTTATGAATCCAACAATGAATTTATTATCCTTTAAAGTGTAAGTGTTCAAAGTTCTAGGAGTTAAAAAAATGATAATAAAGTGTTACTGTCCCAGCTCCACCTGATGTGCTAACCGTGAAGAAGTAAAATTTATTGCTACCGCTGGTTGAATACATATAAGCATACAACTATATTGTATATTACATTTTACTTTATTAAACGAGTCTCCGCCCATACCTACTAAGCCTTGGCACATGAGAGTGCTCGCGGCCCTGTAATAGAAGAGGTAGTTTGATGACAAAGTTTAGGTAGAAGAGTCTATTTACAAAAACCAAAAGTAAGATTGATCGTTGTTAGAACCAACTAGGTAAAACTAAGAAATTGAGCCTGAGTCTGTGTGATCAGACATGTAATTTGTAATGTCGGAATTTGTTTGAAATAGTGCTGAGTAAGATGCAGTTACTGAGGAAGATGTTTGAGAGGTGGGGAAGCTCATTAATCCCCAGTAAGTTATTGATGATATTTTGTAAAGTCCCATTGCAATAAATATATTCATGGAGATTAGAAGTTTCCACCAGACCTTGACGTAGGGTGTCAATAGTTGTTGGGGCGTACTTTGATTCAAAATCAACCGCTGGAGTTTATGTGGTTGTTTTAGTTGAATCGAAGCCTATGATTCTCATCTTTATTAAATAATTTGTAGACGCTTACTAGCCATTCAAATTTAAATTAACCAGCTATGTAGACCATATCCCCAATGGATACTATGCTTCCATGCTCTACTGTCAAAGTTTAGGAAGCGGAATCAATCTCAAGCACATGAAATAAATAGAGCTTTATTTTACATGCTAAAGTGTTCCATCGCTATTTAAATAGATTAATTTTTATTGATTAATTATAGATTAGAATATTTCCTTTAATAGCAGACACTACAAAGAAGCGGAAGTAGGAGTCGAATGTGAGAGCAAATATCTAGGACTCGTCTTGCTTGTACTTTACAGTCTGGAACTTGAGTGTGGTTGAGTCAGAATAGTATCTTTAAATTTATTTATCTTTGTGTGAAGACATAAGTACCGTCTGTCTTCATAAAAAAATATTTATTTATTATTCATAGCAGCTATGAATGGCTTTTTAGTTGAATAGGATACTAGGTCTGACGAGGATGAGTATCCTACCAGAGCCATAACTCCTAAACAGTAAATAAAATCATCCTGCAGAGGAGATATCCCCATCTGTATAGTAGATAATAATTTATTAACTAAATGAGAGTAGGTGTCGGACTTGGTTCCTCCAAGAACTCGAGGAAACTTAAGAGAAGTTGAACTTGAGTCAAAGCAATTTGCGCCAATAACCTCTTTTAAATTAACAAGCAAAGCCAAAAGCAATATCATTCCCAATTAATTATTGGCAATTTAATTTGAAAATTAAAAGTTAACTAAAATTTAAGCAATCGTTTTTATTTAATTTAAATATTTAGAAAAATAGATTCTCAATAGAGGATTCTATCTTTGTAGAGTGGATTTATGACACTTTTGCTTGTTGAGGATGGATATCCTTGCTTACAAATTTAATAAATTTATTTTAGTATAATTTACTTTATAAAGCAAGTGTCTTTTTATTAAAGTAAAAATTATTCTTACTATGACTAAAAAATATAGTTGAGATAAAATAAATACTTTGCTATCATATTAGGTTGAATTAAAGGTTTTATATTTAAATTAGGACTCCTTATTATTTCTAAAAGGTATATCAAATTGAAAGTTAATTAAATAGTAAATATTTATCTAACTAATTAATAATATTGCAAAATAATTATAATTGTGATATTTGCGATAACTACAAATTTATATTCTTAGATTATTTATTTATTTTAATAATTTAAAACTCATAAGTTCCAGAATGAGAAAAGATAATTTGTTTTAAATCATAGGAGTAATAAAAAGTCGAATTTTTTAAGTATTGAATCATGTTAGCTGAATTACTAAACTGGAAACTTTCTAAGACTATCTATTAATTAATTTGGAAAGAAGCACTACCCGCAATCAGAATAGAATAGAGAGCCCAATAACCAAAATAGGTTTTTAATTCCTGAAAGATCTCATTTAAATCTCTTTTCTTTCCAGTAACATTTAATATAAATGTTATAAATTTGAATTTGGATGCTAGTTATTGTGATTAAGAGTATTTATAATCTTATTAATTTTTGTTTATATTGCAATGGCGAAAAGAGTAATCAAACAAATTTAGAGTTACTCCGATAACCACGATCCAAATACTTCTTCAAACATGCAAACTAATTAATAATATAATATTCTAAATCCACAATTATAAACTGACTTAGCTCACACCGAAATAATTATTTTTAATTTATCGTTTTGATAGCAATCAGTCATCCAACAAGCAAGGAGAAATAAAAACATTTTAGGCAGAGATAAAAACTTGATTTTATTTTATTTAAATTCAAGTTAAGTAAATAAAATATTTAATTAAGGAGAGAAAGGTAGCAATAATTATAAGTTTTCTCCGAGTCAAGGCAATTCCTCCAATTAAAAATATTCTAGCTCCCCAAATAATTTTATTTACAAAACCCTTGGGAGGTGATGATCAGCCTAAAAATGCAGTAGACTAGGTAATGGAGGAAGAGGAGTCGATGCAGTTCATAGTAGATAATCCCAACTATTTAGATGATTCCGAAGATCATATTGCATTCAAGGTTCAGGAGAATTAAAAAATAAATTATAAGAATTCATTTTTAAGTAATTTATTTTTTAAATAAAATAACAAAAGAAAACTCAAATTTTATTTCAAAACATTCTCCTACTATATTTTTAGATTAAAGCGAAGAAAATCAATTTAGCATACAAACTAATTTGCTTATACTTCAAAAGTGATGAGTATACTCATCGTATATAGATTCTACTTTTAACGATAAGCGATTATTATTTACCTTTAAACCATACTATGTTTTTAGTGAATGTGAAAAACTTATCTCAAGACCACTTGAGATAGAGTAAGCATGACGGACTACTGAGATCAAAGAGAACCAGTGAGTAAGATCTTGCCTACTTTCAGCCAGGTGACTAAAATCATGAAGATAACGAAGATAACTCACAAACTTGGAAGTCACAATTTTAACACATTTTAGTTCCATAAATAATTTGAGGAAATGCAAAAACGAAACCAACAGTACTTATAATTATTTACAGCTGAAGCTTGACAACAAAGTACTGGAGTTGAGAAACTAAAAACTGGAAGAAAAGATATTAACAAAATAGAATTGCAATACCAGATTAAAGATATTAAATCAAGAAAAAACTTGAGAAGCTTAGTTTAGTGTCTGCTGCTGTAGAAAGGTTAAGTTTCCAAGTGTAGTTTATTATATGAAGTTTTGCTTCAACTTAGATTTTTTTACTTAACTTTTAATGTGAGACTTTTGTCTTTTATCTATTAAATTCAAACTTTTCCAAAACTTTCTTGATCTCAGTTCATTTTAAAATCAAAAGATATAATTAACTTCTTCTCTCACAATTCAAACTGCCACAAATATAATGGACTACACTTGGAAACTTAGCCTCTCTTCAGCAAAAGACACTAAGCTTCTCAAATTTGTTCTTAATTAAATATATTTAATTTGGTATTGCAATTCTATTTTGTTAATATAGAATTTGGAATAAAACTAAATGTCTAATCTATAGTCAAAGGACAAAGATAGAGAGATTCAATCGTAGTTTGAGAAAGACCGCTCTGACTATGAATAGTAAGTGAAGGAGTTGAAGTCTGAAAACCTGCAACTCAAAGTGAAAATGCAAGCATAGCAGAGCGAGATAAGCAGCTATGAAATGCAAATAAACGAATACGTTAATCTCAAAGTGACCTATGAAGATCTGCAGTAGGAGTTCAATAAGGTATCTCGCAAGTTTGAAGAAATCCAATCATAGTATCAATCAGCAATCAATCCCTTGGAGAGTGCAGCTAATTTGACTCTGCAAATCCCTGCTTTAAATATTCACATTCCTTAGAATCTAACTGGGGCTTAGCTTTTTAATTTTAGCCATCTGAGATGACTTTCATGAACTCTCCAAGTGTACAAGATAACCCAATGCTCTCCGCCAGGTCTACCAACCCTAATAACATAAATAGCATTTTTAATATAAAAACCAATAACTTATTAGAGTCTTTTCTTATCATATTTATTTTCTATTAAAATCAATTCTTCATGCTTATCCTTATATTAGGAATTTAAATGATATTACTATCCTATCTTAACCACCCATCAAAAGAGAAATAAAGAGTTTGACAATATTAACTTAAAATTATTTCTATTTTATGAATTTTTCTAAATTTTTATTTATATCTTTCATAAATAATTTCACTCTGAACATCCCCTCGACTGCCTAAGTGTCACCTAATTAACTCTCTGGCACTTCCTACTATTTTCAATTTACTTTATTTATAATACAACAAATTAAATGGAGACACCTTGAATATCTCACCAGCTTAGTACATTTATTATTATGTATTAGATCAACTAGTTCCAGCCTCATGGCTCTGGCCATCAGCAGCTTCAAGAATAGTAATAGCAACAGAATTAATAGCAGCAGTACCAATACGACAGGCGAATTAAATAGCTTGAGTTCGAAAAAGAAAATTTGCTAAAGCAGATCCAACACGAGTAAATGAGTAAGATTGAAAAGTAAAGGCACAAACTGGAACTTGAAGCAAGGCTCAAAACAGCTGAGATAGAGGCACAAAAGAGCCATGAGGAAAGAGTTGCTCTAGAAAGCTAAATCAAAACTCTGAGGAGGTCTCAAGTACAACTTATGCACAAAATAAGGGAGAGTTAGGAATTCGTAGATGTATGCAGCTCATTCTTGCAGAGAAATTGTTTAAGAACTTATTCATTTTAAATGGCTTACTAGCCTCTAGTTTCGTTTCTGATGACTAATATTGAACCAAAATTTTCATTCTTGACAAGATTAATATAAAGTATATAGGAAGAATATTAGTATTAGAGTAACGAGGGATTTTATATAATTTTTATTATTTTCCAATCTATCATCTATACTGAAATAAGATAAATAGATTGGTGAAGGCTTTAATCTATGAAATGGTAAAATAAATTTGTATTTTATTTTGCAGGCACATCTAATAAAGCTGAATTATTTTCATTGATTATTCACTGCTCTTAATTCAAACCAGCAAGTAGTAACTGCTGCTTCAACTTCTGTTCAATACTTGCTTTCACTGTCTACTATAAATTAAAAGTTATCTGAATGATGGGGATAGGTCTCTTTGTAACTTTTGACTTAATTTGGACTGGGGCGTTTCTCTTAGGTGACTCAAATTTATAGTACAATGATAAAATAAATAAGTATCTTGTTAGACTCCTGATCTCTCTTCAAACTGTGCTTTTAAAGATATATTACAAACACAAATTATTCACCTTTATTTCTATTAAAAAACCCCGGAATATTTGCTTTTATCTTGTAAGTTTGAGATATTTTATTTAATAAGATTTTCATACATTTTTAAAGTATTTATGTTGCTTTGTAATGTCTTGGGTGATAACTTAATCATAGAATTTAAGAGGGTTCCTCTCGGCAAGATTGTAGTTTATTTCTCCTCCATGAGGCTCAATCACGTAGCTCTTGCCTGGAGAAGAGCAGTAGGTGAGTGAGTACTCTCCTCTTTGGATATTGCCAGCCATAATTCTCTTGTGATCTGAGGTACTGTTCTTAAGAGAGATTAGTCTCTTAGTGGGGGAGTCGTGCTTCTCATCATTAGGTCCCTTTCCATAGAATTCGTTCATTAAAAAATAACTCATGACATGATAGAAACCATCAGTTTCTCTATTCTGTCTGTTATTCAACATCTCTTATTAAATAAGCAATTATAATGTGATCATATAAGGTATGTAACTCTTAGAGAAGTAGATCAAACTCAGATTGAATGACGGTGGTTTTTTACTCTAAGTCCTTATTCACAAACTTAGGATTCTCCATGTTGAAGTTTGAAGCGATATTAAGCTTTGGCTCTGACTCTCTTTCAGGGTAGGAGACTGGGACTGGTGGCTATTATGTTTGAGGTTTGAAATCAGCTTGAGCTTAAAAGCTTGTTGAATTTTATTGAGACTGTTGTGCAATAATACTGTCAGGCAACCCAGAATTAGTAACATTTTTCTTTCCAGGAGATCCATTGAATCCCCTCTGCTGGCCATAGCCTTTTGCCTTGACTTAGTATTGATCGACTTTAGGCTTTGAATCTGATCTTCTCTCTACAAATTCAACTGTGCCTTGGGCAACAACCTGCTCGTTACCGTTTTGAACTTGAGATGAGTGAACTGGCCTTCTTCCTTGAATTTATCCATTTGCTGAATTCACGCCTTCTTATGGTTTACTCACTTTATAAGTTTCAGTTTTCACCTCCTCATGCAAATTCTAGCCATTTGATTGCTAATACACTTATTAAAATAGATAGATATGTATATAGAACTGACTGAGAGAGTTTATTCACGGGTTGAGCTCTAGCAGGGCTTGCGAGGTTGAGGGAGTTATCAATGCTTGACTTTAGAATTTACTCCTGTAGTCTATCATACTCTCTCTGCTTTTCCTTTATTTCCTGATTGAGTTTTTCAATTTACTCATTCTAGCCATTAGGTCTGGGACTTTAGCGGATTGGTGAAAATTAGGCGTTTATGTTCACTGACACATTATCAAATCATCAATAAAAAAGAGGCATTAAAAATAGAGAGAGGATCATTAAAGCAATTATCCTTATTCTTTGAATGTCTTCATTTGAGATGACTGGAAAGATCTGTCCCCATCATCGAAGTGTCTTTCCCTAGATCCACTCATAGCGTCATCAAACCTCTAACAATAAAATCTGCTTATTTTTGGCTTGCTTGCTTCTCTTGATGGCCTTGTTTCTGACTTTGATGCATCTAGCCACTTTAGACTTGACTTCTCTGTAGTTATTGCCTGCAGCCTTTCTCTTTTCCTTTTAATGGTCAGCGAGGAGGCGAACCACTTCCACTGATTTAGCGATGATAGCTGACTTCTCGAAGTCCTTGATATCCTCGTTTGTTATTCCTGGGGTGTGCTTCAACTCTTCAATAGCTCCGAAGTATTCATTTCTGTTTTGAGTGTCTAGCTCTGCCTTCTCTTGAGGATCTAAATGTAAGATGAGAAAGGAGGTTTATTAGTTTTACCTAGATAAAGTCTAGATCTAATTGGACTGCAACCTCTTGAACCTGCTCTTTCTCTGCTTTTAGCTTATTAAAAATTTTAATCATTATATTTCAGTTTTATCTTTAAGTTATAGAAATATACATTTCAGTTTAAAGTTAGAAATCATCTCTAAGTTTACATTTCTTATTTAAATGACTATTTTTGAATAGCTAAAGGTTTATATTATAGAATATAGAACAACTAACATCTTCTATGCTCTGAGGGAGAGTACCCAAGTCTTGATGCACCAAGCTATGACAGTTCATTAGGATCCAGATACCGGTTGTATTCAGTTCTTGGAGAAGCGCTTCTCTTATTTGCAGAGATGGGCGATCCAGCTTCTGGCTTTAAAGTTGACTGCATTTGCAAAGATATAGCAAAAACTAGCATTATTTTGAAGATAAAATTATTTTATCACGAAGTAATTCTACTTATTATTTTCATAGATTAATTAAGACATATAAATTACATGAAGATAATATTAGGGCGCTAAATATCTTACAGTTTTTTCCTTAATTATTTTCTTTTTATAACAGCAATATTTAGAAATGATATAATAGAAATAAATTAAAACTAGTTGGATGCTGTTCATATTTATTTTCAATTTTTCACATTTTTGCACACACAAAAGTAAATTTTATCTATCATA
>JAJKFJ010005352.1:0-19347 GCA_027382625.1 Tetmemena sp. SeJ-2015
ATAGAATCCAAAACGCAATCTGTCCTACCTGAGGTGAGGAGCCAGTGAGAGTCACCTCCATCTTTAAAATTTATAATTGGGCTTTACAGTTATAATTATTTAGATGGAACGAGGAGTGAAGCACTTCAATAATTTAATAGATTAATTAAAACTGTGAGAAGTTAAATAGATTTAAGTTATTAATGGTATAATTATTATTTTATGAAAGATGCGTGATGCGCTACTCTACTCTCAAGGATATATTCGCTGATGTTTGTTGTACATTTTGTATTCATCCCCGCATTGAAAAATGTAAGTCTATCCCATTTTCGAGAATGGATATGACTAACAAGTTCATAGGGCGAAAGAGTCCATGCTTGAATATACTTTGCGCAATCTTGGTAGCCATTCGATGATGTGTATTTGAGGAGAGCGCTAATGTCTGTGCCGTGATTGATGTTTCGCTAACTCATTGGAACCATGATGTTAAAAGTCATCTTCATTGATACGTGGGAACGAGAATTTCAGAAACATGATTGGCTGCTGGAGATCCTATTGCAGCTATTAATCCAATCGCTTTTTTGAGTCCTTGCACTTTTTTTGGAGCTAATTTACAGATTTGATATGAATGGAAGATCGTTGCTGTGCTTGAATTGCTTTCCGGGGATCTACAGAGTTTAGAGATCAATCAACTTTGAATTCCTTTCGCCTTGCCTTTAAAAATTAAACAAAAAGGGGTTAAGAAAGAAAAAGATACCAATAATGCTTCTGATTATGACGAGGTAGCATGAGGAGGATAGGGTGTTGCTAAATCACTCTGAAGGCTGATCATAAAAATAGATTCAAGTAGGCGCAGCTCTAGTTATGAATTCAACAGCTCCTTTTGAAATCGTCGTTCCATTCTTAAGAAGAATGTGATGTCTGAAATCTTGCGCACAGTTTTGATATTTGTGGTTGCTTGAGATTTGGCCTGGAAATTTGAAGAGCATGAAGACTCCATCAGCAGTGTGGTTATTCAACTCTTTCTGCTAGACCTTCATGTGTTTTACGCTTAGGCAGAGTCTCCATCTCATTCAAGAATTGGTTTTGAATATAGTCGCGAGTTATCAGAGAGCCTCCCAATAAAACCTTGAGGGGGGCTTATCGAGAGTCATTCATTCAAGCCAAGTATTATGAGTCTTTGAGAGAGTTATCGCGCGAGTTCAATAGTCCAACTCCGTTGAATATTACCCTCGATTTTCAGGTAAATCAACCTGGCTTAGTTTTGTAAACGAAGCTTCTTATATTACTTGCAATTTATTGAGTAACTTTTTACAAGTGTAAGATAACTAAAACTCGCACCTAAATAAATAATTTGAATATTGAACATGCTACCAATTATTGAGAAGTATTATATTAAAAATTTGCAAAATCAATGCTGATGTTGTAATATTTAATAATCAAAATCTATTTTTAATATTTGAAATGCAAGTAAATTCACCTTGATTTATAAACAATCCAGAGATGGAAGAAATAAAAAGAAATTTGATTACCAAGTCAATAATAAGGGTGCTTTTGTTGCTTCTATTAAAATTAATAAAATATTTATATAATTTATTTAGTTGCGTTCATTCTCTCTCAGCAAGGTCAGATTTTTGGAGCATTTACCTAAAGAGGATACAAGTCAACTGAAAATTTTTATATTATATTAAACAGTTATATTTATTTGTTAAGAAATTGCTACCAACATTTCAATATCAATACTATAATCATTTCATATTTATTATTTTTTAATTCTGGTTAATTATAGGAGAGAATTTAATCGAAAATAGACTAAACATTATTTGTTAAATACAATTAAGTTAATTTGCGAAACAGTATCACTTCTTAAAACTGCGATGTGCCAGAGAGCAACTTAAATAGGCTCGTTCAATGTTTTTAGAATATTTTTTGAAAATATTATTTGAGATATGTGCAAACAACTATTGCATTGGCGAGAGAAGAAACCCTAAAAAATGAATTAATGGTTTAAATAAATTAAGAGATCTCATAAAGTTTTTATCTTTGAAAAAAGCTTGATTTAGTTTGATTATCTCACTTATTTTAGAAAAATTAATTTAAAGCCATTAAATTATAGAAATGGGGTTTGTTTGCTTGGGTGTTGATGAATAGCTTACCTTAAATGACAAGAGTTGACTTTCATAAATTTGAAAAAATGAGAATTGCGGACCATGCTTCGGTTAAGTCATTCTTCCATAGTGTTTTAATATTCTAACAATTATGGAATTATATATCACAGTAACCAAATGATTAATTAAAAATCTTACTTATTTTGGCCCGATCTATATACAAAAATTTTACCTTATCTTAATTACAAATCTAAGTTTATTCTGCCAAAATATTTGATAAAAAATTTAATTACTATAAAAAGAGCTTTAATATCAGAATTTAAATGATCACCAATGCTTACAATAAGAATATCAATGGGTAAGGAATTCTAAAATCACTTTAAGAGAAGATAATACCCATATCTTATATTACGATTATTATTGTAATTCTCATAAATATATCTAAACCTCTAAGCTACCTTAATTATCAAAAAGAAAGGATTCAAATTGATTAATTTTTTTGCTCTTTCGTTCTCCTATATTTGTGTTTTTTATACTGCAATCTCCTAATTCTATTAATTCTATAAATAGAACTAAATTAAGAGTGAGAATTAAACTTCTCACAGAAAATTTGATATGAAAAGAAGCATTTTAAAGAAAAATACTTGACATCATTTCTCGGTGCACAAATATATATGGAAAGGAGATGAAATACTGTTATTCACTTTTCATGAAAATTAAGGAATGATCTAACACATATTCTCAAAGGATTTAGCAAGATATTAGGCAAACATCAAAGTGGATTAAGTTATTAAATTAAATTTAGCAATTATATTTTTAGAAATATGTCATCGATTTAAAAATGCTAGAAAGATAAATTCAATATGCAAAATAACTTAATCGAATAAGCAAAATATTTATGAATTTAAGAAAAATTAACAAAAAGTAAAATGCAAAAAAAAAATTATTCCTAAATATAATGAAAATACATTCCTAATAGAGGTTTATTAGAAGTGAAGAAGACATTTGAATATATATTGATTGCTTAAACTGAAATAATTTATTATACTCGAGATGATGATTGATGCATTTTCAATTTAAAATTATCATTAAAAGTTTAAAAATAGGCTGGAAGATAATTTAATAAGATAGGATGGCAGAAATTGTAAATTAATTTGACTACTTTTTGTTTTGAGTCCCATCTGTCTGCAAAAATATAAGGTAGTCCTTTAAATTTTAAGTTTAGTTATTCCATTTAACCTATTTTATTACATCATAATTAAAAGAGTATGATCGAAGGAACATATTACTAATAGTGCTTCATTTATTTACTTAATCTTTTAAATTTTATACTGAACTTAATTTTCATGAAATAAATTATAAAATATTAATTATTTAGGGGGGGGGGCCTTTCCTCGACAGTAAAATTTTATAATAAAAAAAAGTCAGAAAAAATATGTTTATAGGATAATTTTGGCTCCTAAATCTGATTCTTCCAATTATAGAGGCCTATTCGAACATTTAAGCCCTCAAATTTTAATCCTAATTCAGTCAGATAAAGGTCAGCTGCACCTAAATAAACTCTATGTTTTAAGCTATTTTTTCTCTATTGTAAAATAAATTTAAAGCGATATTTTTGAAATAGTCCAACATTTTTTTAATACATAACATGCTTCAGTTATAAGCTAAAGAAGTAGAGCTATAAAATTGTAGCATTAGCCCATTTATCATTAATTAAATTTTGGTTAAATAAAAATGTTGGATTATTTCAAAAATATCGCTTTAAATTTATTTTACAATAGAGAAAAAATAGCTTAAAACATAGAGTTTATTTAGGTGCAGCTGACCTCTATCTGACTGAATTAGGATTAAAATTTGAGGGCTTAAATGTTCGAATAGGCCTCTATAATTGGAAGAATCAGATTTAGGAGCCAAAATTATCCTAAAAACATATTTTTTCTGACTTTTTTTTATTATAAAATTTTACTGTCGAGGAAAGGCCCCCCCCCAATAATTTGATAAATTAATCCGCTTAAAGCAATCTAAAAATGAGGAAATTAGATAAAAATGGATAAATGCATATTGAAGGACATTAAAAATAGCTAAGGATCTTTCCATTATCTCCAAGTAATTGATTTTAAAGTTATCAGAAGCTCATAGATTGCCTTCGTTATAGATTATATACTTTATACTTGTATAAATAAGTTTGCCTTCCCATAGTTTTAAGGACAGTAGAAATAGGATATTCAACTGATAGAAGGAAAATATCCTTTCTATTAAAAGGATAAAGATTTTTAAAAAAATATCTAAAAAAAATAGTTCAACAAGTCAAGGAATAGTTTTTCGAAAAGTATAAACGCTGATTAAACTAAAAAATTAGAGCTTTAGATTTTTTTATTTAGCAAAAATTAATATAAAAATTACTATCCCCAATTTTATAGGAACATTTACATTTTTTCTCAGAAATTTGGACATGGAATTGGTGTCATAAATTGCCCAATTTTTTTTAAAAAAATATATAATTTGAATTAAATTTCCTAAATAAATCAGATAAAATTATTAAAAAATTCTTGGATTTTTCAAATCTAATATAAAAATAAATATTATAAGGTGACTTGAAATTGGTTTTTTGTCCCTATAAACAGCATTAAATTTAAGTATTTCTACTTATCAAATCTTTTTTTAATTAATTATTGGCCTTAATTATTAAAAATGAGTCAGATTTCTGAAAATTTACAAGTCATTGCTAAATTAAAATTTAAATCTCGAATAAGATAACATTTAAAAATACGGATCTTCTTTTAAAAAATAATAATAGATAAAAATAGTATGTACTTAAAAAGCAACTTGAATTAACGTTCTAAATTCTTAAGGGGAAACTCTCGCTCTCTCTGTGTGAATCAGAAGGAGTATTTTTAATAAAAAAAGGAAGATGTTTAAAAGCAAATGGAATTTTAAACTAAGCTTATGTTATACCACAATTAAAATAATATTATAAATAAAGTCAATCCCATTTTTATAGAGAATATTTTGGTGCTATTGCAAATTTAAAGACTAAAATGACAGTCTTGAGTAGGGTATCCAATCTAAATGAACATTTTTTTTATAAAATCAGAAATATTTAGATGGCTAAAAATGAAATCTAAGAGTAACATTCCAAATAACTTACAAATATAAATTTAGAAGAAAGAAATTAAATATACTTTTGTTCTTTTTTAACTTAAATAAATAATTTCTGATTAAAATCGCGACAAAAACATTTAATTTTTTATCTATTGAGGTGCCTTGACTCTCACACTGCTTCTATGTTTAAACTCTAGTACGTCTTAAAAATCACCTCCTTATTTACTGGAATGTTTTAAATTGCCCAGAAATCTTAGAATAAGTATTAGGTTATCCTTTAATAATGAACTAATCCTGAACCCAACTCTATTTGCATCTACTGATTGTATTAAACTTCTCCATTTACTAAGTAATGTCTGCTTTTAATTTCATTCACTATAAACATAATTTAAAATAAAAAACTAGAATGATTAATTTTTTAGACAATGAGAAGTAATTATATTTCTTATATTAAAATATAAATGGTGAATTAACAGATAATAAATTACGGAAGCAATAATTAAAATCATATTGATACCAAGTCATCTAGAGTGTAAGCCAGTTATCATCACTACAATTCAAATTCTAACATTATTTAAATAGAAACTTTCGAAATCAGGATTCTTGGAGCAAGCCTTTTGTTGATGGCTACTGCAGAATCACTTGGTTGCTTTTCCAATAACTGAACTTGAATTTCTAATTGATCGTGAGCATGCTATAGCCTAGGATTATAAAAAAAATTATCTTATAAATTGGTTATAAAAACCAATTTTTTTAAACTCTATTCTACCAACTTATATGACTTGAATATTTATTTGAAAATTATATAATCATTTTTTTAAGATCTATAAATGAAAATAACTTAGATATCTCAATTGCAAACCACTATTTCGCTTTCCTTTTACTATATCATTTAAATTTATATAATATTTTTCTAACTTAATCCGGGTTCTGTTCAATCTTTGAATATGCAATTAATAAATCCCGCTCATCAACTTTCCTAACCCTGCTATAATTTTGTAAAAGATTTGAGAAAGAGTTGAAAGCATCTCTAGTTTAGTTCAATGATCTCAGCACAATAGAATCATATTAAACTTTGTTGTTACTTTTTCTAATTTTTCTCAAGACATAAATTAAGAGTGTTAAGAGGGGTACGATTATTGCAAGTGGAACACCATAACCCTTTATTTTGGATAAGAGATATTAAAATATTCTTTGCTTCAGAGGAACTTATTAAAAAGAGGACTACTCTGTAACTGGTTGAGTCTCAGATTATTGGTAAAAATCATTTAATTGTTATTCTCTTTGGAGATTTTTAGTGTATTATTCTAGATTATTTGTGAATTTTTGAAGGAAACTGGAGATTCTCTCAAATGTAATCCCACTGATGATGATACTTTAATATCTTTAAAACTCCTCAAGACTTCTTATGTACAAATACCATTTTTGAAGAAGTTAAATTGGCACCAAATTGCCTACAATACACAAAAATAAGACTACTATTCAAATAGGGAATATATTTACCTGCAACGTTAATAAGTCCAATAAGATTTTCCATCTAATATTATTAAAGCCTCTTATTAATTTTCGGCTTTTATATTACAACTATTGATCAAGAAATTAAAATATATATCTGCTCTTAATTATTATTTACTCTCTATCTTTTAGTAAATAATCTTCTAAAAATTATTTATTTGTATTGGATTAAATCCCGAAGGAGGAACTCAAGTACTTGCTTAAATTTAAAATTAATATGAATTAATTGTGTCGCTGACAGGATTATAGACGAGATTTTATTTTGATTATCGATTAGATGTCTTGCAAATGGTAGTGTGAATTATATTAAATATAATAATTCAACCTACAGAAAATATCTTAGTGATTCAAAGCGTTATATAAAAATGAAATTCAAAATAAAAGAGAGGGTATTATAAATTTGAGAATAATATTAAGATAATGCTATTGATTTTTCAAATTTCTTATTTAAATACAAAGTTAACTATGAGAAGTTTGAAATTCTTAAAAGAAAGTCTATTGGAAAAAGCGATTTTAAGTGGCTGTTTCTAAAGCAAAATATCTTATAGTTTTTGTAACGTATATTTATATCGAGATTATTTATTTACTCAATTATAGATAATATATATGAATGAAAACCAACGAGGACCGCATTCCCTAATTCAATTTTCTGTAGTCCAAGATTCTCAATGCAAAGGTAATGGTAAAAAAAGACAAGGCATAGTTTCAATGAGGATCGAGAAGCTATAATTTGCTGGAGGTGATGGTATTTCTGTTTATGCAGGAGGATTTGAGTTTAAGAGTGGAACTATTCTTGGTTAGCAACGATAGCGATGAGCTATAAAATATTCCTGACTCTGTTGAAGGATAGTTATCGTATTTGAAAGATGAGAAAGGTACTAATTTTATCTTGAAATGAAGTCAAAGCTCAACTTAGTAACAAAAAGTAGGTCTCAATTTGAAAAAATTGCTGAGAGATACAAGCAAAAATAGGTTTAGCTAAATAAAAAGGCACTCACTTTTACAGATGCAGTAAGTAAAATGAAAAAGTCAACATCAAAGAAAGAAAATAGGAAGAAACAATTTACTTTCATACTAGGATGCTAAAACTTGCTTCTTACACTCTGTGTATATAACCTTAAAAATCTCTTTAAGTTTAGCTATTCAAAAACAAATCAGTTAACTTTGTATTTAAATAAGAAATTTGAAAAATCAATAGCATTATCTTAATATTATAGTCAAGCAAACCCTCCCAATCTATCATAGATTTAAGATTCTCAAAGTCACATATCTATCTATTATACTAGGAATTAATTTAGACTCACAGAAGATAAGATATTAACAAAATACAAAAGAATATTATTTATAACCCTCGAGAAGATATTTATTATAGAAAATAGATTATTAACATCTGTGGTATTCAACCCTTATTTAAGGGGTGAGGTACTCTGAAATAATTAAAAACTTAACTCTTAAACTCTTGTAAGCACATGTTGAAATCAGCTATAACATTACTTATTTTGGGAACCGCTCAGCTTGCCTCTGCCTCCAACTGGCAGTTGGTCTGGAGCGATGAGTTCAATGGCAGCTCAATTGATAGAAGCAAGTGGCACTATGACACTGGCAACAACGGCTGGGGTAACAATGAGCTCGAGTTCTATACTGATAGACCCGAGAACTCTTATGTCTCGGATGGGAAGCTCATAATTCAGGCTCTCAGAGAAGACTATGGCGGCTCTCAATCTTTAATTTCCTTTCCTTAAAATTGCTGATTGACATTCATGAGTTTATGAATACACCTCAGCTAGAATGAACACAGCTGGAAAGTTCACAGTTCAATATGGAAAGGTAGAAATGAGCGCCAAACTTCCCGCAGGAAGTGGAGTCTGGCCTGCTTTCTGGCTTCTCGGAAACAACTTCGGCCAAGCAGGATGGCCCGGTTGTGGTGAGATCGATATTATGGAATGGGTGGGTAATGACGCCTCAAAGGTTCACGCTTCCCTACATGCTACCTCTTATGACACTACTCATGCCTTCGAGAGAAACGAAGGCTTCAGCCACGAGTTCCACACTTATGGAGTTGAATGGCACCCTGACCACCTATCTTTCTACTTTGATGACCAGGTTTACTACACTGTTTACAAGAGTGAAAGCCCCAACCACTGGCCCTTCGGTGACCACGATTTCTTCATCATTCTAAACCTTGCTATCGGTGGAAACTGGCCCGGTGCTCCTTCTCCAGCATCCAAGTTCCCTCATCACTTCACTGTTGACTATGTCAGAGTTTACAAGCTCTAGCAAAATGCTGAGATTGCTGAGGTCGAGTAGATTCCTTTTGACACTTAGAAAGTTGATGTCTACGTTGATCAAATTGAAGAAAGCTTCCTTCAGTGAACTATCACTGAGAGCCGAAAGCCACATAATTTGAATTGAGGCATATCTTTTCAAGACTTGCCAGAAACACTATATTATTCTAGATTTAATCACTCAATATCAAATGCTAATGATTAATAAATATTGATGAAATAATCTTCTACTCCTCAAAAGTTTAGTATTTAACAATCTCATTTTAAGTTCACCTCTCAATGATTGTCGATTACCTTGTATTCTAGTAAAGTATTTTGAACTAAGACAATTTCGATATCTATAATATAGAATTGACGTATTTAATGAAAATTATCTCTATCTCAAGCCTCTTAGGGCTAAGCCTATCTGTAGCTACTATCTAAGCTCAGTAGTAATCGTACAACTGGAAACTCGTGTGGAGCGATGAGTTCGATGGAAGCTAAATCGACCAAAGCAAGTGGAAATACGATATCGGCGGAGATGGATGGGGAAACAATGAGCTAGAGTAAAAAGTTTATGCTATAATTACTCTTCATTTTTATAAATGAGTTCTACACCAATAGACCCCAAAATTCTTATCTTGAAAATGGAAAGCTTGTGATTCAGGCTTTGAAAGAGGAATATAATGGCAATCACTATACTTCTGCAAGACTTAACACAGCAGGAAAGTTTTCCCTCAAGTACGGAAAGATTGAGGCCAGAGCGAAACTTCCAGAGGGACAAGGCATGTGGCCTGCCTTTTGGCTCCTTGGAAACAACTTATAAGAAGTTGGCTGGCCCAAAACTGGAAGCATCGTATTCTTAATTCTATTTGCTTGTATTTTTAATACATCGATGTGATGGAATACATCGGCAGAGACCCAATGAACACATACTCTAAACTCTAAGCCCCAAGCTTTAATGCTAACAAGACCTACCACTTGGACTAGGGTTTCCATTCTGACTTCCACGTATTTGGAGTTGAATGGCACCCAAGTAAGCTCGACTTCACTGTTGATGGTCAGATCTTCATGTCAGTAAACTCTAGCTAGACCCAAGATTTCTGGCCCTTCGACGATCACGAATTCTTCATTATCCTCAACCTAGCTGTTGGCGGCTCATGGCCAGGCTTCCCAGATCAAACCACTCAGTTCCCAGCCAAGTACGAGATTGACTATGTCAGAGTCTACAAGGTGGATAAAGGTCACTCACACGGCCAAAGTTTCCTCTCTCAGTGAAAGTAGAGATCATTCCTCATAGATTATAAACCTCTCGCAAACTGGTGATACAGCATTTTAATTTGGCCCTATAACTCTTAACTAAATTGCTCCCTTTGAAAAGCACTCTTTATAACTCATTAAAACTCTATTACAAAAATTAAAGGATATTAGCTTATAATATTTTAAACACATTTAATACAGATATAAATTCAGATCCTTCCCAACACTCTATAATAATTAAAAAGATTCCCTACCAATCTAAGTAAACAAAGCAAATGAGAAACTTCGCAGCACTCTTGCTCCTTGGAGCAGTGACTCTATCCCAAGTTGCCGCATGGCAGTGGGTCCAAGTATGGAATGACGAGTTCGATGGCGGCTCAATCGATCGCAGCAAGTGGCACTTCGACCAGGGTGGAAATGGTTGGGGTAACAACGAAAAAGAGTACTACACTGATCGCGGCCAAAACTCATGGGTGTCTAATGGCTTCCTTACTATTCAAGCTTTGAGAGAAGACTATGGTGGCAACCAGTTTACCTCTGCCAAGCTTAACTCAGCTGGCCAGTTCTCTATTCTCTACGGAAAGTTTGAGATGAGAGCAAAGTTGCCTTTCGGACAAGGCATCTGGCCTGCTTTCTGGCTTCTTGGTGAGAACATCGGCCAAGTTGGCTGGCCAGCATGCGGTGAGATCGACATTATGGAGTTGGTGGGCAGAGACCCTCAAAACATCTACTCCTCTCTTCACTCACCAGGCTTCGATCGCACCTCTGGCTACCATCTCGATCAAGGCTTCGCTAATGACTTCCACACCTATGGTGTAAACTGGCAACCAGATCACATCGAGTTCTATGTGGATGGCAACACCTACCATACCATCTAAAAGAGTGAGACCAGCCCAGATCAATGGGTTTTCGATCACGGCCAGAAGTTCTTCGTGATTCTCAACCTCGCTATTGGCGGCAACTGGCCTGGCGATCCCGATGGTTCAACTCAGTTCCCTCAACAATACGTTATTGACTACGTGAGAGTTTACGAAATCGACTGGAGCAAGGCTTCAGCAGAGGAGATGGCTTTCCTCCAGTGAGGCTAACTAACTCTGCTTATTGTGTCGTGATTACAATATTGGTATCGTATCTTCAAACTTGCCTAATAAAATAATTGCTAATAATTATGAAATGAACTTGGCAGATTAGTTATAGATCTGAGAGTTTGTAATGCCTGGCTATCAATTATTGTATTCAACTAGTTTGAAATCATCTAATCATATCATCAATTCAAAATTTAAATTCAAACTTTTAAATTATCTTTCTAATAGTTTGCAGCCATATCATGAATAGGTAGATTTTATTTGCATAACTTAATGAATGTGATGAAATGCTCTAAACTTTATTTTGATAAGATTTCTAATGTCCTCCTTCAATTTTGCTTTAAAAATATCCATTTCATTTGCTGAACTGATAGTGACAATAAATAACTTAATCCTCAATCTTTGTTGCATTTTAAGCATATAAATAAATTGCAAGATTTTAAAATACTTTTTTATCAATTGATATTAAACTTGCTTCTGAGTTAATAAAATTTACCAATAATAAATATCTTACACTTTAGTCCTAATTTATTTATTAAGATATTAAATATTGATCTTAAATAAGCAAATTGAGAACGAATTTTGCTTTTTTATCTTGTCTTAAATAAAAAATAAACTGGAAATATAGAATGTGAATGTGTTCTTAAAGAATTTTCCTTTTTATCAATTGTTAAGAAAGCAGCAATATGTTATCGCTATTTTTGTTAATTAAAAAAATATATTGCTAATTAAAAACATACTGCTTAACTCCAGGATAGTAATCTGGGCTAAAGTCAAATTTGCTGCCTACATAATTATTGCTAATGAAAAATAATCGCTATTTAATGAAATAATAATCACATCTTATTTTAATTTATTAAATTTTGTAGATGCATAGATTTAGTACGATTACACAAGTACGCAAGATAAATAAATATATATCTTATCAAATATAGAATAATCTAGTAATATAATTACTGAGAGAAATAAAAATACTGATTCAACTCACTATAGACGATGTAGTAAAGGGAAACCACCTCAATTTTATAGAACAAGCAATTGGATTTTACAAAGGAAAGAGATAGATTGGCCCTAAATGAGGAAAGTCATAGTTAACAAACTATGGGCCTTAATGTCAATGGCTAAATTCCCAAACATGATGAAAGAGAATTATTGAATACTTAGTCAGTCGCAATTGGTGACTAAGTGAGTAGCTCGAAATATGGTCATACTTAACTCCACATTCAAGATAATATCAAATAAAAACTCAAATATTGTTGTAATTATTGTTTACAATAAACCAATTTTTTTATTTTTCTCTAACTCAATATTTATTCTGTAATAGTACGAATGCGTGAATAGGATAATATCCAATAACATAATATAAATGCTAATTTATAAAATTATATATGAAGTATTTTATTTAAAGCATATCTTAAGTTTATTTTCATTTTTCATAAATATAGAACAAATCTAAAGTTATTTTAGCTGTAAAGAAAGATAGCAAATTGAAGAACTTACTTGAATACACAGAGGATCAACTCCTATTTCTATAAAATAATCCATTCACATCTCTATTCTCTGAACCAAAAAGATACAAAACGCAACCTCCTGAGGAAGTTAAAATTCCAAATTTGATTCAAGTAGAAAAGCTGGATTAAGAATCTTCAGTACCAAATAAGTCACAAAGAGAAGAGAAAAAAATAGATGCGAAGAATAAGGGTGTGCTCTAGAATCACCAAAGCGATAATTTGGAAAATTAATAATCATTCCATGATATGCCACAGAAAAAATCTCATTAGGCATACGAATTAGAGGCATAATTAAATCACACAGATGAAAGGGAACTAGTGTTAGAATTTGAAGTATAAGGAAAGAGTATAGGCATTTAATGTGACATCGAGCTAAATAAGGAGTAAAGTCTGGCGTTACTTAAAGAGACTCTTGATGCTTTAGAAATAAAAAAGTTCGCTTAATAATTATGCAGACCTTGCCTAAATTTATTAATTTGATCCAACTTTACATTTTTTTTAACATGCCATATTATTTACAGTGAGATGAAATTAAAAAGCCTGCGTAAATAGAGTACCAAGCTCTAGATCCCTCACATTAAAGCTTCTTACTTTTAGGCCAAAGCACCAGGCGCCTTTCAAAAGAACAACACGCTCAGCTCTAACTACTTCAAGAGCCAAAGTTTCCTCAAATTAAAGTCACTGAATTTGAAATTGGTGAGAAGCAAGTCCAAAAATCCTTAAAGTGACTAGAGAGGAGAAGTATCATCTGACCCAGATATGCACTATGAGGATCTAGCCTCAAGAACTACTAAGTTCCTCAAGCAATAAACCCATATCAACAATGCCCTTGCTTCTTTTTAATTTTCGTAGGGAACTTCTATAATGAACCAAAGAAGTCATGTGAGAGGTTCCACTTTCTCTTCGCATTTAGATATGTAGAGTTTGACTAAGAAGAGTACAGTTGACTGGAATTTATCTAACAGTGAATACTCAGCTCTTCAGAGCTAGCGTCAGTTAAGATAAGATGAAGGCAATTATTATAACTAGTCACCTGAGCTGTTATTAGCCCTAAAGTAAAAGAGTATAAGCAAGTCTAAATGCATCATCACTTTTTTTTCTGCTCTCATTTATTTATACTTAAATGGGGGATGGAATCTAATCTGAGTTCGTTTAGAAGGAAGTCACTTCTTACCAAGGATTATTACACATTCATCGTATATTCTAGATTTATAGTATTTTAAGTAGATTAACTAGAAATGTTTTTGAGCGAAGCGAGTGAGTTCACAGAGGAAGAATTTACTCCAGCTGATAAACTCATAAACATTATTAAATCCTGTACACATTATCTATTATAGTTTAATGATAATGAATATCAGCATCATGGTCTTAAATCTACAGAGAAAATGGGCAATGACAAAAACAGATAGATCTTCCTCTTTGAAGGAAACGCTGCGTCTAAACCCACTATAACAACTCTGTCAAAATTCAGAAAGCGGTCATTGAAGATAAGCATAGATCAACCTAACTCGAGCTATTTGCCAGGGACCACTCTCTAACGGATTGTCACTATTAAAGAGGAGGATGATAGTCCACATAGTTTCTTTTAAATTAAAAAGTAATCAATATTCTATAATTTCTGCTAAATCGAATTCATTTTAAGACATGATTGCTAAATCTCTTAGTGTTTTTTTTTAAAAGTTAGAACAAGCTTCCATATTTGGGGAAAATTTAAAAAGACAAAAGCTCTAAGAGTGTAAGTCCCCACCCTCTTGTGAGTTAGAAAACTCAAACCTCTATGATGAGTTATGGAACTCACGACAGCTAGCTGCTCTCCTAACCTTTACACTAATCGCAAATAAATTCAGATTACTACACAGGAGCCAATAACCTGCTTGCTAAGCCTTCTACTAAACGACCCTCTCATATTAGGAGGAACACTTTCAATGGTTCTAAAATTCTCAAAGTTCATTAAATTTTAGCGGGTTCAATTGAAGGTTTATAAGGAAATTAGGCAGTTATAAAGAAGTAGAATACGCGCTTGCATCCGACGGTCAGTTGTTTAAATATAGAAGAGTAGTCTCATGAAAGTGAAGATGATGAGGAGAAAAAGAGCTTGCTCTCGCAAGTCAGTAAAAAAGACTTTATCAGGAAATTAACCACTCTCAAGAGATTTAAGGATGAAGAGGATTTTGAAAATGCCAGTGATAAGAAACGAGTCGCTCAATCACTTACTAAGTTAAAGAGGAAGAATGATAAATTGTTTAAAGTCATATTTTTTTTAATTTTGACTTTTTAAGAAGACTAAGTAATCGAAGAGATTGGAAATTGATTAAGTATAGATATGTTTTGAATAGTCTCAAATAGCAAATGAACTTAATTTTAATGATTAGATAGCAAGAGCAAGCAGCGAGAAACTGAAATACGATAAACTTACCAACTAAGAACTCACTAAAGAGAAAGCTTAATAGAACTTGACCTAGAACTAAATATCTAGGAACATAGAGGATTCTCACATCATTAAACTTCCTTACACCTCATCACAGGATTAACAATTTTTATAACTTTAAACATTGAGAACAATTTATAAAGGTGACTTAGAATGTTACAAGGCAGGGATAACAATTACAGCCTATTGCTAATTAAAAATCTCAAACCATATAAAATCAGAGGTCTATCGATTAATTTGCTTTTTCATAAAATATTTTAGCACTCTACTTTATCGATGTTTAAAATACTAAATCTCAAGATCGCTTTCCACAAAAATAGGAGCCATAGGAACAGAATAATTCACTGGTGAATAAATAGAGTAAGGAATCATTACAAAAGGGCCATATAGATTCAAATGTTTCATTAGAATTATTATAAGATTCAATGATGAAATCTTTTGCAACAGCCGATTCCACCTAAAACATTACGCTAAAGATACCAACAGACAAAGAGCTCAATTTGACACCAGCAGAGAGTGATTATAATGCTAGAGCCCGGAAAGATACTCCTTAGGAATAAAAGTCGTTACAATAAAAATAGCCTGAAACTCAAAAAGAGAGAGAAGAAAGAGAAAAGAGGAAACTCAAGAAGTAGCTTATGAAGTCGCTCCTCCTTAAGTAAAAGCAAAACCAAACATCCACCTCTTCTAACAAGACTCTCAAAGTTTATACCCAAATTTTTTAAGTTTCCTTGGCTGAGTCTAAAGCATCTCAGCAACTTAACAATGAAAAGTTTAAGCAGCTTTCGATAGTCATTAAACAAAACATTATCGCTGGTCTGCATAAAGTAGAAGAATTTAAATGAATGTTTCTTAATTTAAGTTTGCAAAAGTTTGAAAATTTCAGAGAGACTCATTTCTAATCATCTTGAAAACTCATTCCTAAACTGCTTTTGTAAATTATAAAATAGTATAGTCAATCTCAAAGTAATCTAAAGTAAGGATGCAAATTTAATTTAACTTAATGGAAAAAAGATTTCGTCTTTTATTTTATCCATATAACTCAAAGTAAGTTAAAAAGATGAGAATCTTATAACTATTTCAATTTGATTAATTTATTTCCTGTTTTATATATACTTTTTTGCATTTAGATTATTGTTTTAATTCCTTTGTTCATTCTTCATTAAGATTTCCTTCCCACTTGTTGGCTGCAGTCTGCCTGGTCTTTGTGATATAAGGGGACTTACTGTAAGTGTTCGCTCTTTACTTTTTCACTTTAATCAATATAAGTAATTGCTCATCTAAAATATTAATTCTCTATTTTAATTAAGTTCTTTACTTGTCTGGATGCTTTTAAGTCTGATTCGTCTTTGCACTTTCTCTCCTACCTCTGCCAAGTGAACCCGGCCTGTCATCTCTGCTCTGCCCTCCTTAGGTGGCCGAGCCTAATCGGTTTAAATTGGGAGTCATCATCACCCTCTTCTAGAAATCATCAAATCAGAACTTATTGTATATGACTCACGCATATATTTAATTCACTGTATCTCTATTTATCAAGGTCATCAAGCTCTGCTGCATCCAAGGGAAAGTTCTCCTAGTTATCTACTAAAATTAAAAGCAGGCGAATACTATTCAATGAAAATATTATTAAATCTTGGTTGAATTGAGAATAGGTGCCTCCTCCGTTGTAAGTAGTGTGGGCTGCGCCTGCGATTCCCACTCCTTTTATCATATCAGTTGAACTCATAGCCATCGGTCCGTTCACGAAAGCAGAGTTTCCAAAGATACCTCCATATATTTAAGAGAGCGGATTTTTGGAATTAAAATAGCAAAATACCCCTTGAAGATCTCTTCTAAGAGGAGTCTTTTGGAGAGAACAAATTTGGTACTGAGATACCAAGCTACTCCTCATCGATGCCTTAGAAGAATCTATTTTCCTACTCTTACTAGAAGTAAACATCTAACGGGTTTTCGTAAGCCACCTTAAGAATATTTATCTTCTCACACAA
The DNA here is from genome assembly GCA_027382625.1 of Tetmemena sp. SeJ-2015. NCBI lineage: Eukaryota > Ciliophora > Spirotrichea > Sporadotrichida > Oxytrichidae > Tetmemena > Tetmemena sp. SeJ-2015. The sequence goes on from JAJKFJ010005352.1 coordinate 17,241, forward strand.
AAAGTAATTGTAGATATGAAATTAACATCTCACTGTATGTCTCTGGTTACTGCCTCTAAGGCCCTGACTTATTCTTGGAGTCATCTTTCTTAAACATTGAAATAGCAAAGCACATAAATCAAGTTTAATTTTCTTCTCAAGTTAAGATTCAGCACCGTCTTAAATTATTACAGAAGCTTGAGGCCCAGGAGCTAGGCCAGAAGTCTTATCTAGCATTTAGAGTTCCTCGTTATTGTTAGTGTGATAAGAACTTATAGAGTCAAAGAGATTATTCGCTTGCTGCTAAAGTGCGAGTGAAGCTGCATCCTCCTTTCCTTCCCAGGGCTTGCGGATGAACTCAAACACTGTGAAGACAATCATAGACTGGATTACCAAGAAGGCAAACAATTAAAGGAATAAGTTGAGATCTTGATTAGAATAAGCAATTTAATAAAACAGGTAGATGTTAACTCTCTTTGAAAGGACACTCCCAGATACTAAGAACATCATCAACTGGAAAAGTAGAATTCCCAAAATTGAGTAGATCACGAGCGATCTGCGGTATAGTCCCTTTGATTCGAAGTCAATCGGATAGATTTAAATTATAATGAATCAAAATTCTTGAAAGATGTATATCAGGTTGTATTTGTCCACATAGTACTACAGATATTTAGCCTTAAAAGAGCTTTCTTACAAGGATGAGGAAAACCATTGTTGAAATGGGAAGAATCAGAGGCACAGTAATTGAGAAGAAGAGAGTAAAGATAAAGAGTGCCACTGCTATTGCATTTCTGAAACCAATGTCGTAGAACCAGTGCTAAATACTAGTTAAGAGAAAAGATAGCTACTTACTCTGAACTTGTACTTTTAACCAGCTGCAACCATTTAGTGAAAAGATTTGATTACTCTTTTAGGACTCATTATGATCTGCCAGATCACAGTTATCAAAAATAGCTGCATTATAAATCTCAGGAAAAACTCATGGCTGCTTGAAATTGATCTTGCCATGAATTCGTTTATGTCATTATAAAGTCTGATGATCATAATTTAAGTGATACGATTTAATTATCAAGTGAACTTGAGAATAAGGAAGTTTGAAAATCGCTAATGTTAGGAGAAGTCATCATTCTGATTTGTTGCTGAGATTGTTATTAAGGATTTACCACTGGGGCAAAAAAGTCGGCATCAGATTGAGTAATAACGTTCTTAGGAATTTTAGGAGATTCTTAGACATCTACATTCAAATGCTAGTCATCTCTTGAAAAGGTATAGACTGAGAAGATAACATAAGGAATAATCAGAGTGTTCAATACCATCAAGATGATATAGAAAGTGTATGATTAAATTAACAACTTTAAGTTTTATGGATTGATATTCTTCGTAACAAAGCTTTGCTCTTTGGAGGACTTAAGTTCATTTCTTTCAATTTAGACCACCTTGAAGATTATGAAAGGCAGGAGAGCAAAGTAAAATAAGCAGAGGCCAAAGGAAAGCAAATATTTGTTAATTACTGAAAGTGCCTCAAAGTTCTCTTGCTTGAAACTTTAATCAATGTAAATTGAGAATGAAAGGACAATAACAGAAACTATTGCAGGCAAGAATGAGAGTAAGAAGCGAACCAAGAAGGGTCTTGTTTTTCCTTTGTTCATTTGTGTCCATATAATATCGCAAGCGGGCTGAGCTTACTCGACCTCCCAGTTTGCAATTTCCAAGTCTTTGTATTTAGGATGGGTCACAAGCTTTGTTTTCACCAAGTCAAACTCATCAATAGTCTCAGTAACGCACTCCTTATCTTTGAATCATAACTTCCCAAAATACTTCATCCTTATTAAAATAATTTTGAAGGAAACGAAGGCCACTCCAATATTTTCATTCAAAGCCTGCTCTTAAAGTTTCTCCCATTGATTCTCTATTTGCTCCAGCTTGCCTCCATAATATTCCTCTGCATCCACCATTTTGCGATTGCATCTTAGTCTAGATCCAACCATGATGTTATCTCTGTATTCAAAACCCCAAAACCCCATAATATGATAAGAAAGTGAAAATAAGTTGTGTATAATTAATTTCTTTATTAATACTTATAATCATGCTAAATTTTAACCCTAAACAGGCAATCTAAAGTCTTCTA